>JAQJVL010000147.1:92500-222405 GCA_035578905.1 Stictocephala bisonia | reverse complement strand
CCTGGAGACGATTTTTGTCAAATTTTGAGTGAGTAGGCCCTATGTCTATTTTTACAGTTAAACGTGTGAAACTTAAATTACTATTCTTGATAGTTTTACATAAAAAACTCACATAAACTTATGTTCCTCTAGATTGGATCTTTAATGATCGAAATGTTTTCATTACAACTTACTACAATAGTAATCAATCATTAACCGTACGCTCGTAATATAAAAGCATGTTTTATCCTGCTGATGGTAAAAAACTGTGTATGTACGACAATTTTGGACCATCGACTTTCCAGCGGTGGCTTGACAGTTTGGGGAACGACCGTCTTAGAAGTTCAAACGCGTTTTTTACTTGACAGATTCATCACCTATTAATTTTAAAAATACAAATGTACAGGCAGTTATATCCACTCTACGTAAATTAATTTGACAAATGAGTGAATAAGTCATCTGTGAGTAGAAATAATGGTAGAGAACAAGGCATTGGGGCTATTGGTTAGGGATTCTGTCTGAAATTCAGATGGTCTAAGGTTAAAATCCAACGAGGTTTAAAAGCGTTTTCTAAGAGGGATTCATACATTTAAGTTATAGATAGTATATTATATTTAAAGATAAAAATCCCATTGGTGTTTCAATGTTAAAAGAAAAAAAAGATAATATACGTCCTTTAAAAACTTGTAACAATACCAAAGAATCATATACAGTGTTAAGATCTATTTATTATTCTATTATGATAATTTAATTTAATTGTAAAAATTATATTTTGTAGTACGAATAAATAAATAAATAACTTAATCAAATTATTTATTTAGTATATTTACCACATAAATCATTTTCATATAGGTTGTCTTCCAGTTTTCAAAATACAATTTAGTCTAGAATACACTTATTTAATTATTTAAAATAATGAAATAATAAAGTGGAATTAATAGAAACTATGTATACAGATATTGGTACAAAAGAAAACGTAATATATAATCCTATCAACTTAATTTAAAAAAATTACTGATCAAAATTGAACTTACCACTAATAAATACAATAACGACTTTGAAATAAATAAAAAATATAGCAAAAATTACAGGACAAAATGCCAGTTGTAAAACAAACCCATAAAATAATAGCAGGTTTATAATCACAAATAATTCGGAACTCCAAATTAAACAAATCCAAATAAATGTATTACATTTTAGTGAAAAAAGTAAAAATGATTGCACGAGAGTACAAATCAAAGAAATACGAACAAAGTAAAATAATATTCACTTAATTTATATTGATTTATAATTTAGAATTGAATCTGTGAAAATAATTCAAATTTTGATGAATTTAAGGTAACTAGCAGTTTTGCCTAACTTAAATATGTTAATACAAATAACATATTTGTATGAACTAAAAGACGAGGAATCGCACTTTTGACATTACCTGTTCAGAATTTGTAATTATGTAACTTTATTAAAAAACTCAAAGCTTTGTCGATCCAATCTACATTACTGAAACTCATACATACGTTAGCGTAGTTACGCTTTGTAGTTACATACATATACTGTACAGCTGTGTGTGACAGTATATGAATTAATCATGAATCGTGTACTATTATATATGAAAAGATGTTTCTGTACATTTCAAGAAAAGAACTAAACCTATTACTGTATTGCCTAAGGAATCCATTAAAAACTCATTTTTTTCATTAATTTGTTACGATTGGAGAAAGGAACCGTCAGTCAAGAAATGATGAAATGAAAGAAAGGGAAACCTAAGTCAATTATGGGAAGCGGTTTATCACGTAATATGCATCATTTATGGTAAGTGGAACTGATGGAGATAGTGATGACCTCTTTTACCTAAAGATGGAAAAGATACTCTATATGTACGAGCCTCTTTATATACGTCTATTGTCAACATATGCTTTGATGTGTGTGATGGTTTATAAACCAATAAAAAGAGATCAAAAATCGTAAATAATTTATTTCACTGATTACGTTTCAATTTTGATAAGATATACCTTGGAAGTTAACACTTCACTTACTTGCAAACTTAAAAGAGATAATAAAATATTCAGGATGTCTGAGCAACAAATTTGTATCTTTCATATATATCTTACCAGATTCAGAACAAACGTACGCATTATAAAACGTTCAACGCGTTATCTATAGCTTTCTATCTTTCAACACTAATCAAAAGTTCTTAAGGTGGCCGTTACTAGATACAATCTTCATAACTGGACCAAAACATACTTTTCTATTTAAAATGTACCGTTACTGTTTGTTATTTGAATGGGTTACTATAAACACTGTATGATTAGTGTCAATTTTAATGGACCATCTTCTGATGATATATTAGGTTTTTTTTTAGTAGGTTTACTAATTTTTTTAAATCGTCATAAATGGGATTTAAAGGTTCACTTGTCTAACTCTAATGAAAATAAAGTAATAAAGTAATAAATTTTACAAAAATAAACCTATCAAATGACACTTTACGTGTTGCGATATGATCATTTTTATGGACCGAATCCGTGTGAAATAGAAGCACATGTTTTTTGCATTTTCCGTCGATTAAAACGGCCACATTTAAAGGCACGACCAAAAACGTTTTAATATGTGAGACCAATTACAGAATAAAGGAATTCTTCGCTTATAACTCAGACACCAACCATTTGGATTGACTGCGACGCCGAGAATGGAATGCTATTATTATGTTGTTATAATTAAGTGGTGTTGTTATTATTAAAGTGTTATTTTAGATTCGTATGAAAGCACAGTGTATAAGACTTGTTGTATCAAAGTGGATATTTTATGAATCATAGTTTAGTTATAAACATTTTTATAGCCAAATTAGATACACATCACGTAATTTCTTTGTGGAAATATTATAGTAATTTTATTCTAATATAAATTCCACTTTTTCTAAATGTCCTGATTGATTTAAACTCTGTATAAGTTTTTATAGTGTTATATTTAACAACAATATTCTAACGATAAGGTTTATACGTATGACTCTATTTTGTACATGTTCTATTTAATCAAAATAAAGTATGATTTTATCTGTACCCTAATAAAGAAGTCAATATGCGTATTAAGTTCAATCAAAAATATGACTGTAATACTATTCATATTGCATGTTCAGGGAAAAATTATTCTCAGAATATATACAAACTCTTCCCGATCCACAACAATGATAACGAGATCGTTACTGTCGTAGCCACTGTGATGTCACTAGAAAGTCCTTGGCCAAGAGGTGTGAGATGCGAGAGCTTCCATACGAAGGGTGTAACGAGCAGTAACGCACTATTGTGTCGACCTATGGCATGACGATCGAACTGTTTACACTAGTCTTGTTTCGCTCAGACCAATGATAACGAGATCATTACTGTCGTAGCCACTGTGATGTCACTGGAGAGTCCTTGGTCACGAGGTGTGAGATGTGAGAGATTCGATATAGAAGGGTATAACGAGCAGTAACGCACTATTGTGTCGACCTATGGCATGACGATCGAACTGTTTACACTAGTCTTGTTTCGCTCAGACCAATGATAACGAGATCGTTACTGTGGTAGCCACTGTGATGTCACTGGAGAGTCCTTGGTCACGAGGTGTGAGATGTGAGAGATTCGATATAGAAGGGTGTAACGAGCAGTAACGCACTATTGTGTCGACCTATGGCATGACGATCGAACTGTTTACACTAGTCTTGTTTCGCTCAGACCAATGATAACGAGATCGTTACTATCGTAGCCACTGTGATGTCACTGGAGTGTCCTTGGGCAAGAGGTGTGAGATGTGAGAGATTCGATATAGAAGGGTGTAACGAGCAGTAACGCACTATTGTGTCGACCTATGGCATGACGATCGAACTGTTTACACTAGTCTTGTTTCGCTCAGACCAATGATAACGAGATCGTTACTGTCGTAGCCACTGTGATGTCACTGGAGTGTCCTTGGGCAAGAGGTGTGAGATGTGAGAGATTCGATATAGAAGGGTGTAACGAGCAGTAACGCACTATTGTGTCGACCTATGGCATGACGATCGAACTGTTTACACTAGTCTTGTTTCGCTCAGACCAATGATAACGAGATCGTTACTATCGTAGCCACTGTGATATCACTAGAGAGTCCTTGGCCAAGAGGTGTGAGACATGACAGATTCGATATAGAAGGGTATAACGAGCAGTAACACACCATTGTGACGGCCTATGCCATTACGATCGAACTGTTTGCACTAGTCTTGTTTCGCTCAGACCAATGATAACGAGATCGTTATTGTCATAGCCACTGTGATGTCACTGGAGAGTCCTTGGCCAAGAGGTGTGAGATGCGAGAGATTCGATATAGAAGGGTATTACGAGCAGTAACGCACCATTGTGTTGGCCTATGGCATTACGATCGAACTGTTTGCACTAGTCTTGTTTCGCTCAGACCAATGATAACGAGATCGTTACTGTCGTAGCCACTGTGATTGTCACTGGAGTGTCCTTGGCCAAGAGGTGTGAGACATGAGAGATTCTATATAGAAGGGTATAACGAGCAGTAACGCACCATTGTGTTGGCCTATGCCATTACGATCGAACTGTTTGCACTAGTCTTGTTTCGCTCAGACCAATGATAACGAGATCGTTATTTCATAGCCACTGTGATGTCACTGGAGAGTCCTTGGCCAAGAGGTGTGAGATGAGAGATTCGATATAGAAGGGTATTACGAGCAGTAACGCACCATTGTGTTGGCCTATGGCATAACGATCGAACTGTTTACACTAGTCTTGTTACACTCAGACCAATGATAACGAGGTCGTTATTGTCGTAGCCACTGTGATGTCACTGGAGTGTCTTGGCCACGAGGTGTGAGATATGAGAGATTCGATGTAGAAGGGTATAACGAGCAGTAACGCACCATTGTGTTGGCCTATGGCATGACGATCGAACTGTTTACACTAGTCTTGTTTCGCTCAAACCAATGATAACGAGATCGTTATTGTCAAAGCCACTGTGATGTCACTAGAGAGTCCTTGGCCAAGAGGTGTGAGACATGAGAGATTCGATATATAAGGGTATAACGAGCCGTAACGCACCATTGTGTTGGCCTATGGCATTACGATCGAACTGTTTGCACTACTCTTGTTTCGCTCAGACCAATGATAACGAGATCGTTATTGTCATAGCCACTGTGATGTCACTGGAGAGTCCTTGGCCAAGAGGTGTGAGATGCGAGAGATTCGATATAGAAGGGTATTACGAGCAGTAACGCACCATTGTGTTGGCCTATGGCATAACGATCGAACTGTTTACACTAGTCTTGTTACACTCAGACCAATGATAACGAGGTCGTTATTGTCGTAGCCACTGTGATGTCACTGGAGTGTCTTGGCCACGAGGTGTGAGATATGAGAGATTCGATATAGAAGGGTATAACAAGCAGTAACGCACCATTGTGTTGGCCTATGGCATGATGATCGAACTGTTTACACTAGTCTTGTTTCGCTCAGACCAATGATAACGAGATCGTTATTGTCATAGCCACTGTGATGTCACTGGAGAGTCCTTGGTCACGAGGAGTGAGACATGAGAGAATCGATATAGAAAGGTATAACGAGCAGTAACGCACCATTGTGTTGGCCTATGGCATGACGATCGAACTGTTTATACTAGTCTTGTTTCGCTCAGACCAATGATAACGAGATCGTTACTGTCGTAGCCGCTGTGATGTCACTAGAGAGTCCTTGGCCAAGAGGTGTGAGACATGAGAGATTCGATATAGAAGGGTATAACGAGCAGTAACGCACCATTGTGTCGGCCTATGGCATGACGATCGAACTGTTTGCACTAGTCTTATTTCGCTCAGACCAATGATAACGAGATCGTTATTGTCGTAGCCACTGTGATGTCTCTAGAGAGTCATTGGCCACGAGGTGTGAGATGCGAGAGCTTCTATACGAAGGGTGTAACGAGCAGTAACGCACCATTGTGTCGGCCTATGGCATGACGATCGAACTGTTTACACTAGTCTTGTTTCGCTCAAACCAATGATAACGAGATCGTTATTGTCGTAGCCACTGTGATGTCACTAGAGAGTCCTTGGCCAAGAGGTGTGGGATATGAGAGATTCGATATAGAAGGGTGTAACGAGCAGTAACACACTATTGTGTTGACCTATGGCATGACGATCGAACTGTTTACACTAGTCTTGTTTCGCTCAGACCAATGATAACGAGATCGTTATTGTCGTAGCCACTGTGATGTCACTAGAGAGTCCTTGGCCAAGAGGTGTGGGACATGAGAGATTCGATATAGAAGGGTGTAACGAGCAGTAACACACTATTGTGTCGACCTATGGCATGACGATCGAACTGTTTACACTAGTCTTGTTTCGCTCAGACCAATGATAACGAGATCGTTATTGTCGTAGCCACTGTGATGTCACTAGAGAGTCCGTGGCCAAGAGGTGTGGGACATGAGAGATTCGATATAGAAGGGTATAACGAGCAGTAACGCACTATTGTGTCGGCCTATGGCATGACGATCGAACTGTTTACACTAGTCTTGTTTCACTCAGACCAAAACAGAGAGTTTTTTCATCAGCGTACCGCACCAGTTTTCCATGCAAAAGTGATGAACCTACGTCATTATCATAAACCAGGAAGAGAATAGGACTGAGATTGGAACCCTGGGGAATCCCATATCTGACTGGAGTTTGTTTTGAACAATTATTTGCAATCTGGACAACTTGTGTTCTATTTCTTACAAACTAACTAAGCCATAAAAGCTGCACGCCTCGAATGCCATAGGATTCTAATTTGTCAAGCAGTATTTGGTGTTCAACGCAGTCTAATGCTTTAGAAAGGTCCAGAAACACACTTAAAGTGTGATTATGACCTTCTATCCCCTCTAAAGTCAAATCAACTAGACTCACAACTGCGTCGATCGTTGATTTGTCCTTTCTGAACCCAATGGGTATTCAGAGAGCTGATTGTATCCGTTAAAAAAATAAAGCATTCTATAAAGAAACAGTTTTTCAAATATCTTGCTCAGAACTGGCAAGATTGAGGCAGGCCTATAATTATTTATTGAGTGAGGATTATCTTTTTAAATATTGGATGAACTTTAGCAGTTTTCAGGAGAGAGGGGAAAACTCCTTTTTGAAAAAACAAATTTACTAAATGGGTCGACCAGTAGGGTGATTATGCTATGACCAATGGGGCGGCAATATTAGCCAACCGTAACTATAACTGCACCTTAACTTAGCGCCTTGCATGGTTGTCACATTTCAGATTTCAGAACATGAAAACTTACTTGTTTGGATATGTGAAATTATATGCAAATAAGAACTTTGTGACTTTGTGGATTTTCAAAATATTTATTCATGGATGTTCAAGATTTTTTTCAAGATTCAACCTACACATTTTAATTTTTGTTTAGTGCCGGGAGACCGAGTTTCGCTCAGTTGAATGTTGCAAATTATAGAAGTAGCATCCTTATATACAAGAGGATTCTGAGGATCATTTTTTGTTGCTCTACCTTTTATGTTATTAATACAATTCATTTCGGAGGTCTTCCGCATCTACCTTTAGCCCCTTTGTGGAACTAAGCTTGCAACCTCGTGGGAGCGCTCGGCCTACAGCCTCGCCAAGACGCTCTGCTAAAGGCCCCTTTGTGGAACTCGGTCTGCGACCGCACCGAGGCACTCTGCTACAGTCACATTTGTGGATCTCAACATGTCGCCTCGGGAGGAAATTGGTTTACGGCCTCGCCAGGATTCATAAGAAGTATGACCGTGAAAATTCGTTTTTTGGGGCAGTGAAGCCCTTAAACATAGTTTGTTCTAAAATCTGATGGTATATTAGTAATTAAGATACGAGTACCTTTAATTTGATACCCCACTTGGGTATATTAGTTTAATACTACCCATTTTTTGGTTTTTTAGCATATTTTTATTTATGGGGCAGGGCCCTTAAATGTTGTCTCTGGGGCAGAAATTCAGAATTTTCTCAAGATTGAGATAGATGCCAATCGATTTCTTGTGGTCGGAAAAAAATAAACGAACAAAAATCCTTGGAGCCAAAAAAAGTTGTCTGGACGTGGGTTGTTTTATAAAATAATAATAAGAATAATAATATATTGTTATGTATTATCAGACGCAGTGTACTCTTGACAACGCCGCGCGTGAGTGGTTCACTAAGCGCCTCCAAGCAAGTTCATGCAGTCCGGAGATTCGTTAACTCGAATATAAGGTGTATTATTCCAAGTGTTATTTTTATTTTGTGAAAATATTATATTCTATTCTGCACATGCTTCTAAGCCTCTTAATTTTAAAAACCACTCAAATGGAAGACGTAAATTGGCTTTTATGAATGTATTCGTATACAATACTATTGTTTATATAACCATTGAATACACGATGTTGATGGTTATTATTTTCTAGTGTATGATTTGCAGATATATTAATGAATACTATGAATAAATATGTTATTATCATTTAAGAAGATTTCTTTAAAAGCTATTACTTACTTATTATATGAAACGTATTGTTTTATCTCCATACATTCATTGATTTAGGGTTGGAAACCTTCACAAGATAACCAAACCATCAACATAGATCTGTACGCCGTCTCAGCTAACTTACTAGCCAGTTAAATTTGCCAACAACAATTAGAGTGAGAACATGTGGCGCACATGCGAGCGAGCTGCGTTGCTTGATTTACCGCCTCCGGGAAAAAATGAGGGGACATTTTGAACAAACAATTAAATATCATTGCCGTAGTCGTTATTTAAGTGGGGTGTTGAGAGGTGAATTATTGCGAGAGGGTGTGTTTTTGATTAATAGGTCGGACTTTACCACAAAACTGAACTTAATTCTCACCCAAGCTAACCGACAGGTAATTCGTTAAAGCAGTTGTAGAAACAATGCCAACGTCAATTCGTTATTATAGCACTTTGAATGTATTTAATATTAAATAGTTTAAGATTTTTATCCTTCAATGCAAATTCCTTTGTTTTTATTGGCAGATGAACTGTACATATTTACAATTAATTTTGATTATAAATTTAATCAATCAACTTCAAACATTTCAGAGTTTTTACATATTTGAAGAACACTTTTGCGCTTTATTATTTTTACTCCCTTATTTTATTTGATAAATTTTATTATTATTAAAAATTATTATTAAAAAAATGATAAATAAAATTATTATTAAAAATTATTTTAATTGATTACTACTGAATAGGTCTTATTAGTGAAATATTGAAAAAAATAGAATGTTAGGGAGTTTTTGCTTAGTTAAAAAAATCGTATATGAGGATTTGTATCACGTATATAGTCGCGATAAATTATATTAATCCACCTACTATCTTCCGAATGGTATTAATTTTATAGTTTAGGGGTTCACTGTGCCCTTTCTTCTATAATGTTAACGTATGTACCTTTTTCTTAGAATTGGCTGAAAATAATCCTCTGAATTTTCAACACTATTTGAAACACATCTTTATACATAGCTGGAATCAAAAATTATATTTAGTCATAGTATTTGGATCTACTATGATTTTTCTAAAAAAAAAAAAACAACTTTTCTAAAAAGGTTAGTAGTTATTATTTTTTGCATAAAACTATCTTTTAATTTGATGTAAGTTAAATTTTCATTCCTAATATAGAATGCAATATTCTGAACAATTTTTAAAAGAAACTTTGAGCTATCTTTGTCCGTTATTGAGACAGGAAGAATGTAGGTATACAAAAAATATCAAATAAGAGTCAAAATAATGAGTAAAACATGTTATTACTTATATTTCACAGCATAAAAAACTCAATGTTGACAATCAAATCCCTTCAAACTACCAGCTGATTGTTACCAGGTTAGCCAACATACACAAAACTAAATACTTACGTTATCTAGGTTTATGTATATGAAAGTCTTGTCAGTATTGGTATTTATAAGTACTGGTGAAAATATACAAGGGTATATTTATAAGTACTGGTGCGTATATAATCAAGGGTAGCAGCTCCATTTTTATAGAGTACAACGATTCTACAAAGAGTTTAGTAGACTCATACGAAGAATATTACTATACATTATTATAACTTAAATATTGTGCTGGACCTGAGTTGTTATAATTAGACGTTCTTGACTATGAATATTTTATAAAGTTTATTGATTGAATATTTCGTTTGACTAAGGTTATCCATAATTGAATATGCTCGTATGTAAGAAGTATCTTAAATATTAAGCTACTATTTCAGTAAGATTAAGGTTATGTTTTAATCATCATGCATATATTTAAGACGTATCTTATATATTAAGCAACTAGTTCAGTAAGATTAAGGTTATGTTTTAATCAGTTATATCTTAAATATTAAGTAGCTATTTCTGTTAGATTAAGGTTATCCGATGATTGTCAAATATTAAGTAATTATTTCAAAAAGTTTAAGATTGTTTAAGAATGGCCATGCTCATATATAAGATGAATCTTAAAAATTAAAATTCAACCAGTATAGTTGTTGCAGTCGCCTTTGAAAGCAGAATTACAGTTTATGACTTGTGACTGGAGGGAGTGTCAGTAGCAGTTTCTTGGACACTCGTTGTAGTGGTTATAGTGGTTTTTATTTATTGTAAGTCTTATTATTTCAATTGTAGATTTCTTAGAGGCATTTTTCCATAGTCTAACTACGCCATAGGCATTTTTTACATTGACTATAACTATCGTGGTCCAAACCCATCTAGTAAATGATAAGTGGATCTCCCGGTATTTTACCCCGGGTACCTCTGCATTTTAAGCAGAATTAGTAATCACTAGGCTTGTAAGAGGTCTTAACGGTCATTATGAATTTTCAATTAAAGGTTACACAATTAAGGCAAACTTTCTCAGACCGGGTAGACATGGGAGTGATTGTAATTGGTGAATGGCAGATTATGATAATGTTTCTGTATAGCATTGAGGTGATAGTACTTACCTGCAGAAACCTACACTGATTATGAGATTCCATGGAAAACTACTTCTGTATTAGCATTGTAAGAAGGTACGACAGTTAATTCTTTCTCATTTAGATTCCTAGGACTGTCGAAATGAGTATGTGGTTTAGTTTTAGGATATCTTATTTCTTCTGCACTTCCTGGCACCCTACTACCTTCAAGAAGTGATGCAATCAGGTCATTCGTCAATAATGGAATACATAGCCTTTGATCTGGCGATGCCATCAGATCCGTCGAAGGGGAACAATCTGACTTTGAATAATTTACGCTTAAGAGTTTCAGAAGGCTTGATGCAGTCTTTGATGCAATAAACTGGTCAGTGCTATTTTGGAACGTAATTCTGAAAAGTCCACTCAACAATTTACGTTGAATATTTTAAATGGAAATGACATCGCTTTACTTTTAGCATATTTTAATTATACATTTTCTTATCAAAATATGTTTACAGCTATCGTTCAAAACGTGGATCTGATTGACACCCGACTTGTATTTCAGTAATATGTTGATGTTTACACTTTTTCAAAGCAGACTAAAAATTATCAAAAATTACTTAACATTAAACTAAAATTGCTCTAATACGTATTTCCCAAACTCCAAATTCAAATTGGACATGAATAGTTACAACAATGACTACAGATAAATAATTGTTACAAGACGTATAAATATAATATTGAAATATAAAGAAAACTTAACAAAAACAAAATCCTAAAGAATTTGCAATGGGAGAGGAAATATAAAGACCTTTTCTATCTTAAAATTATTTACAATATTGTCTAATTTTCTCTTTCAGGTTTCAGTTTGGCTGTGACTTTAGTAAGTTACTTTGCTACTTACTTAAATAAGTTATAGATATGTAATTTCAATATTTCAAATTTGTAATTCTACAATTAGGTATGTGCATTACAATGTAATTACACAATTAAATTGTGTACAATATCATAAATAATTCCTTTAATTTATTATTAGTAAGGTGGATGGACTTCCTCAAACTCTCACTAAACGGGTGATTTTTTTCGTGGTTTATACAAAATATAGTTTTATTTTAAATGTCGACATTTATCTTTGATTCGCTTCCTAAACATATGCAGGAAAACAGAACAATACATGCTCACTGTTTAAGCTATAATATATATAATGCATTGATATTACTGTAGTTTTAGTATGTACTTATAAAAGATAATTCAACTAGACCCACTTATAAGTGCTTATACTGTAAGTGGTTTGTCGATAAAATGGTTCGGAAATAATTTTATCGATAACTACAACATCGAATCTAGGAAGAACACAAAATCCATCTAGCACTGACCATAATTTAACTGCTGTACTGTAAATATAACGTTGACAAAACTATTTCCATTCAAACTATTAATTTCTTGCAAGTTTACTTCTATAGAGTCGTACGTGTAATAATGTAATTTGCTTTTTTTCTATTAATAATATATTAGCCATTTTTAAATGTATAAGTTGGTTTACGAGTTAGGGCTACTATTTTAATAAATTGAATAGTAATTATAATTTAGTACCCTTTATTTATTTTTTATTATAATACATGACCGATTTCGGCTCTTAGGCCTTCATCAGAATCTTCAGAGTGTAAATAATAAACCTATAAGACATGAAATGTTATATAAAAATAAAATAAAACAGATGAAAATAACATCTGATTAGTTTAGTCTGTGGGTAAGTTTTTTGATGCATCAAAAACTCATTAATTTTACTTTTGATTCTTATGTTTTTTAATTTCTCTTATTTTTTCATATATAGGATTTTTCATGTTAATTTGTGTATTTAATATGTTCTGTGGTTCATTATAATTGTTTATGTATATGTGTACATTTTCTTTGAAATAAATTTTTTCTTCTTTCTTCTCATATTCTAAAATAGTAATATTTTCATTGATATTTTGGTAACTGTGATTTGACTGGAGAATATGTTCAGCAAAGTTAGATTTAATTGATGTTGAGTTGTTGTTTCTTATGGCTTGTATGTGTTCTTTGTAACGTAAATTAAATGTTCTTCCGGTTTGTCCTATGTAAAAAGAATTGCATTCCGAGCATTTTATTTTATACATTCCAGATTTCTTGTATTTGTTATTTTTATTTTCTTTGTTAGACAGTTTGTTAATTAAAGTAAAACTATTGTTCTTTGTTTTATAACTTAGTGTATATTTACTGTGTTGATGGCTAAGAGCCGAAACCGGTCATGTTTTATTATAAAAAGTGAATAAAGGATACTTAATTATAGTTATTATTCAATTTATAATAATGTATATTTATATAATTTAAGTATCCTTTAAGTAAGCATCAATTCCTTTTAAACACGAAATTCGTTCTCTGAACATAATTCAATATTGTATTTGGGTTTTTTATATTTATTTTCAACTATTTACAATAGAAAAAACTAGCTCTCTTAGTCAAGTAGTCCAGCATAAAGCAACTACCGATAAATAGAAGAAAATATGTATAACTTAGTTTACATCATTATTTACATTTAAAAAATAATTATAGTAAGTTGATCTACCTTAAGCCGACAGGAAATGTCAAGTACTCTGGCCAAAACTGAAAGCTTAAAGTCATTAAAACAAGTATGACTTATGAATATTATTTAATACTAGGGGATACCCCTGCACGCTTCACGTGCCAACCCCGACACCTCGGCCTTCGACCTGTGAGTTTTGACGACAAATAATAGTAGGTTAACTGTATAACACAAAATCACAATATTCTATTTATTTACAGTAAATCACTCACGTTCTTTGCGTTGCTATCTATTTAACAGTATGAAAACCCAACGATATTACTTCGCCCATTTCAAACACGTTCATTTAATTTATATTTGTTTAACAGCTGAACATTAATCAAATAAATAAAATAACCGCATTAGATCACAACCATCACTACCTTCAAGTCCAGTGGGGCGGAGCCCCACAGTCGAATGTGAATAAAACTGTGCCTACAACCTCCCTTGGTTTAACCTTATGAAAGGTCTAACCTTCTCAGTATTACAAACACCATTGTTTACATTCCAACAGCTGTTAAACACTTTTGGAAGTCATAATTTACATTTGAACAGCTGTTACTTTTAAATACATTTAAATATCTCTCTTTCTATTCTAATGGCTGAAAAACGTACTTTGAGAGCTTCCCATATCCTTCGGTGTGAAAATACGGTTTAAGACCTTATTGCACAACTATTTTATTTTCATTTATTTATTTCCATGCTTTAATACAGGTTTACACCCAATTATATTAAAGCAGTTAAAGACATAAACTTGTATTAATAAATAGTAGGACTTAAGCCAAGACACCTTTTCACCTTTTGTCGGCACTGGTGGCGCAATGCTGTAACCCAGCTACACGGGGACAAAGTGTTTGGGAGATTGTAGGCGATAGGTTGGATGCTCGGTCCTCTTAATACCGACATGGCGTCCGCTTGGTGGTTGCTATCGGCGTGGACACTACTAGAGAAGTCTGGGGTGTCCATGTTGGGTGGTAATCATTGTGCGGATGTTGTGTGGGGGAGATAACTGAGCATCAGGCTTGTCAATTAGCTGAAAATCAGACCAGCACTACGTGGTTCGGATTCCACGTAAAGCTGTAGGTCCCTTAGTTGCCCTGGCTGTTGGGCTATTAATAAATTGCCTTTTCTGAGGAACAGTTGAACTCAGTTAGTAACCAGACTACACTCATTTACACTCATCCTACACTCATAAAACCATTCATATTCGCCTTAAAATACGCACAACGTTGTGTCGGCGTCTCATATGTAAGAATGTAAGAATGTAAGACACAAATGTTTAAATAAAAATACTTTCCAAGGTCTGTAAACGTACAATTAACAAAACACTCAAAAAGGAATATCCATATGACAGTAAACGTTTGTTTTAAATGATAAGTTCACTTATGAAGAAATATAAATACTATGAACAGAGTAAATTAGTTAAGAAATAAGAAAGAAGTTGCGTTGACAAAAAACTGCTTCATGTGTTATATATAAGGATTCAATATTTTGGGTTGAAAGCAGTCATAAACAACAAGTCAATTGCTAAAACTGGACATATAGTAACAAAAAATAGAATAATCTATAACAAATATCAAGTGATTAAAAATAAAAAAATAATAATTTATGAGAAGCCGAGTACAATAATATTTCTAAGTCGAAGAACAAATAAATTCCTAGTCTCCTATTACGTTTGAAATGGATTTACTGGGATTAAAGACATACATAATTATACGAAATTTGCATTTTATGACAGAGAAAGAGAGAGAGATTGTAAACGGACGCTGAATGGACGACTTTACAAAGTAAACATGGACAAAGGAGCTTAATGCAGTGTTTTATACACAACACATACTGATAAGCAAGCAGCGTATGGAGCTCTTGAGCACATAATGTAATAGCTGGGTGACTATGTAAGGTTTTTCCCCATCATAATTTGAAATCTACATATAACATTTTGAAGCAGATTAAATTTGTGTTTTATCCTAAACTAGGAGACACCTCTGCATCTCTAACATGCTAACTCATAATTCCTTACATTCACGTCACCTTTCTTGTTTATTTTTTATTTTTCTTCACTTTGTACGCACATATATACTTGGTCAGTGGCCTTAACCGGAGGGTTCGGACGTTATTAAAAGATAACAGAGTCAAACAACATCGAGCATGTCTGTCCCTTGGATGGGTGATCTGAGCGATACCGTCTTTGCACGCAGCCCGCCTGCCCGGTCACTGGTGGTCCGGAAGTCACCCTTTAGCCGTTCGTTGGTCCCTAACCTGGCCTGGTAAAATAAGACGATCTTCAACTTTAACTTTAATTTTTTTTAAATATATTGTTAAAAAAATAACCTCTTATAATAATTTGCACCATCTCAATAATGCAATGAATGTAATAATGCACTGATTGGCCGGTATTTATGATCACGGTAAAATGTATTAACTACCTTCTTTTAGCTTTTTGAGAGAAAATATTTTTAAATCCTTTCTTAAAGCTCATAGTGTGCCTAAAAAAATATTTATTCCAAGGTTCAAGGCCCCAAGACTTATACTTGTTGAGAACCTATGATTATGCAGTTCGTTTTCGTGCTGCTTCAGTACTGCAGGAGAATTCACAACCAGTAACGTCGCGGTTATCATTCACATATAAAATTGGCGATGTCCGTTGGAAATAAATAAATAAATAAATGATCAGTGAGTAAATGTTATTTGGCTTTAATATTTGCTGAGGATATAAACCATTATTTAGAATAAACCCATCCACACATCCGTTCTCTTCTACGTACTGTTATCCAAAACATGTAACGTACAACCTTTTAGATTTCTAGCGGATCCTCAAGATATATTACAATATATTAATGTATTGTTTAACTATGCAATATCATATAGCTTTTAAAGCAGGCTACCAAATTAAACAGAAGGAGAAATGAAAAATATAAAATCAGACCGATTAATAAAATATGAATAAAATCTAAAGTACAAAGTGCTTGTGTCTTCCTGTTTAAAATATTGATTGATCTCCCGTCACAGATCTAAATACAAGTTTCGTAACCATTCAACACCTGCCTCCATTCATTCGGGGAGGCAGGTGTTGAATGAAGATGGATGAAGATCCCGCAGAAAAGAAAGGATGGGCAGTCATTAATTATGTGATCCATTAAAGTTATTGTATGTAAACTATGTAACATGAACAAAAGTCATTATTTACTGTATAATGTTCAAAAATCAAAATCATTATTTATATCAAAGTTAGAGATGATTTCACGTTGTTTCAATTAAAACTATTTTTAAATTACAAACTGTTTGTTAACGAAGTAGGGGACTTTTCCAATTATAATTTATTAATTTGAATATAATATTTCTTGAATAGTTAATATAAATATTTAACATCGTTAACAAACAAGTTACTGTCACACAACACAAGCTTAATACAACAAAAGAAAACATCTGCATTGTAGTTATTTCATGAAGAGATTTAGTACATTTGATTGTCGGGGCTCCTTTTTTTAACGCATAAACTATTTTTGATCTTTTGTTCAAATTTAAAGTTAGACCTATATAAAACATATCACAGTGATTGCATTTAACCTATGATCAGGTAATATGATCTGGAATTACCATATTTATCTGTTATAATAATAATAATAATATATTTTTTATTGCATCTTGTTAACAATTGACAAAATTGTATCGCAATAGTCATTAATAAATAAAATAAAATTTGCCATCCATTCAATCACAATAACACTTTCAAACATACATTTTTTTTTTCACGCACCCAAATTCCCATTCATTCGCCAATTATACCTCCAAAATGTCCTCCAGTATCAATTTTAAAATTCAGTGGCTTCCCAATTATATGAAAAAAACTCGTCTACACTATAAAATGCCAGTTTGGCCAAACATTTCTTGAGACGGTTCTTAAACGCCTTGGGCGTTGTAGCATTTTTAATACATTCTGGGAGTCTGTTAATTATACGAACACCAATCTGTGAGGGTAGGTGTTCGTAGACTACCGTCCTGTGATTTCCAATTCTGTATATATCTCTGCTTCTAGTATGATGATTGTGAATATCTCTGCCTCTTGTCAGTGCAGTTTTAAACATACAATATGTTGCTGTCTCTAAAATATAGAGGCAAGGCAACGTCAGCAGGTTTAACCGTTTAAATACTGGCCTACACGACTCTCTATAATGTAATTTGCTAATTATTCTAACTGCCATTTTTTGAATTCTAAATATTCTGGTCAGGTTTGTGGCAGAGCAGCCTCCCCACAAAGCCAGACCATATGAGAGATGACTGTAAACTAAACCATGATAAGCTGTCATCATTATATGGTTAGGGCAAAATTTTGCTAAGTTTCTCAAAACATAAATGCTTGATGAAAGCTTTTTGCAAAGACTGTCAACATGTATATTCCAAGTCAAACCCCGATCTAGGTATATTCCGAGGAATTTAGTTGAATTTAACTCCTCAATTTCATTTTCATCTATTGCCACTGTTAACTTTCAGTATTCATTTTTACGATCCCAGCCAGCTGTCACGAGGTTTCCGACCGTGACCAGTATAAGTAGCGTGTTTGAACACCAATATCAATCGTTTATGAATACATGTGGTATGAGAAAATTAATTATAGTTAATCGAAATCGACCACCATAATATTGTGTAACTTTTACTTATTTTTATTTATATCAACACTTCAAATGCTAAATAACATACTATTTAATTGAATTTAAATCGATGTTTTACCACACAGAGTGATCAATACATCAAATATACTTAGATATTATAAATACATAAAAGATGTTAATGAAATGTTTATGTAAAATGTATTTTACTAATTGCAAAATCACTAATTACCTCTGTGAATCGAACTTTTATGCAGTTATTCAGATGGTTTTGGATGAAATTGTAGAACAATACGATTTATTATAGTTTAATTTAGGATACTCCAAGAACATTTAAGTTTCAAGGATGTCTAGCACAAAAAATAATGTTTTAAAAATATTTTGTGAAGTAAAAAATATAATGAAATAAGTTTTTAAACAAATGAAAAGTTGTATACATTTATTTTTTAGTGTGACGTCAGGAAAGACAGAGACAGAGGTTGCATCCAATAGTGCGCTGAATGTGTGTCGAGTGGTTATTTCTCTGGTTTGCCATGGAAATAGCAAGGCCAGGACCTTGTCAGTTTCTCACTTTATCCCAAAATCATCAAGAATAACCGTAGTAATTATTACTGCAGATTTATAGAGATATATATTTGATCAAATATATTTAGAACAGCCAATCAGGCGTTTTCTGTGGCCATAAGAACGTAACCTCTGTTTCTTTCTTTTCTGTGGTGTAACACATTACGACTTAATTTGCTTAGTGTTCATGCTTATTTGAAGTAAAACGTATGACTTTGATTGTATACTACTACAAAAACTTGAGACGTATAGTATCAGAGGTGTTTCACACCTGTGGTTAAAATCATTCTTGAACCATCGATCTCAGCAAGTCCAAATTTCAAACAAACTTTCAAAATCCAAACAGCTGAGTTATGGCGTCCCCCACGGATCAATACTCAGCCCACTTCTGTTCTTGATTTGTGTCAATGATATTGGTTCATCGCTGCAGCATGGTCAACTCGTCCAATATGCCGATGACACGACTCTTTGCTTTAGTGAAAACTGTAAAGAAAATCTAGAATTAAACGTTTACCTTGATTTGAACAGTTGTGCTCAGCATTTTAATATGCTGAACCTTAAAACAAATTCAACAAAATCACAGGTCATCAACTTTTGTTTGAGGCCCATTGATTTCGGACATAGCCCCTCAGTGTTACTGGCGGACTCTGTGCTAGAAGAAGTGGAGTCCACTAAATTCCTTGGAATATACCTCGATAGAGGTTTGACATAGAATGACCATATTAATAGTGTATGCTCTAAGTTATCCTCAGGCATTTATGTACTGAGGATGCTCTCTAAATACTGCCTTATTCAGGTACTGATGACGGCATATTATGGTCTCATTTACCCTCACCTTTCCTATGGACTGGTGATTTGGGGAGGTGGTGTATATAGTGAATTCTTGAGAGTGTTTAGACTACAAAAGAAGGCAGTCCGAATTATTGCAAATTTGATGAGCAGAGAGTCGTGCAAACCAATGTTCAAACAACTCAAGCTGTTGATTCTGCCTTGCTTGTATATTCTAGGAACAATTTTATATTGTATGTCCAAATGCAACCTGATAAGGGGCAGTGACTTACATAATTATAATACTAGAGGCAGAGATGACTACCGTACTGGGCAACACAGAACGGTAGTCTATCAACACCTGCCCTCGCAGGTGGGTGTCAGATTAATTAACAGCTTACCTAAAGAAATTAAAATTGCTCCAAATTCAAAAATATTTAAGACCCGCTTGAGAGACATACTGTTGTCCCAGGCTTTTTACAGCATCGGTTTCTAGCACACGACTGGGAGACCAACTTAATTGGCTAGACACTTCCCGTTGACTTTTGTGGGAGTTTCAAACACTATAGGTAGATTTGTGTGAATGCCCTCCTTGTATGTATGTTTGTGTGTATTTATTGTTATGAATGATTGTTTAAATTAAAGCCTTAGGTTAGTTAATTTTAATACTGACGTTTGCGATATAATATTGTCCATGCAATAAAGGATTTATTATTATTGTGGGTGTGACCTTAAGGCAGACCTAAAAAGGGCACCTTGAACGTTTAAACAATAAAACCACCAATCGATCTCATGAAATGTCTATGATGAAATTATGGTTAGAAAGTATCACTGAATATTTATTTAATAGTATTGTGTCTAAAATAAAATTGGTCTTTTCTGTTTTTTTTTTTTTTTACTACAAAAATGTGGTCATCTAAAGAGTACTGAATAGGAATTCTGTCTGTATGCATGGCCAGCTGGCGCCATCAAATATACATCACCTGGAAGCCTTTAAGCCGCTCTTCTGTTACGGTCTGGGTCTGGAATTATTGCTAAACTGGTACTTTGTCTTAAATATCACAGTATGTTTTGTTTGATGTATGTTATCTTTTAAGAACTGTCAGAGATTCAGCAAACGAATCCATGTTTTCCAACTGTGTAAAAGTTAACATAGATAAACAATATGAATGTTGTTAAATCCTATATTTCCATCATGGATTTTGTTTATGCTATAATAGGTACGTTTAAAAATAGACTTACTGCATTCACCCTTACAGGTGAGTGAACTCATTGCGTTAAAAATTAAAAAAATGACCTTAAACGACATATTCTTTCCCGGTAAATTTATTTGAACATTAAAGTACAAATATTAGCCTATATATAAACACTTCTGAAAAAAAATTTCTATTTTTTACCAATAAGATTAAAAAATGTGTTTTTATAGACATAACCTTTTGTTTGTCTACAATGGAACTCACCTTAATAAACAAATATACAGTATTTGATATGTCTTTGGGGTGACGTGTTACTTCCCAGCACGCTAGTTTCCACCCTCTCGAAAACCGTGCTACTTGCCACCATGTTCCAAGAAGCCTCATGAACTCAGAAGTCATGAACTCAGGTATAAAAGTGTTTCCAAGCACCGCGGGTGACATAGTTGTAGTAAACCAAACGCATTTTCCATGACCGGACAATGGTTAGTAATAAATATTACATAGATGAATGGGTTTGTTCTTGTTAAGTAACAGACACATACAAAAAGCAAGTTTGGTTTACTTATGTATCTGTACCATTATATCTAATAACCAGTATACTTATACCATACGTATAAGTAACATACTTATACGTATGGTAGCAGAACGCTAAATATAATTACGAGACTGTAATACTAAAAACTAAGGCATTATACAATGTAATTTGCAGCTATTGAAAATAATAAGCAAATAACAAATCACCTTATAGCTGCTTACTTTTTAATTGATTTAAAAGACACATTGTAGCTATAGCAGGGTATTTCGTTATATCGTCGGGTTGGTTTTAGCCGCTTGTTTGTTACTAGACCGATTTGGCATAAATACTACAAACCAAGTTTGACTATATACGAAGCGAAATTTTAGCCTTGTTAATTAGTATCTAAGGTCAAATAATCACTGTTCTAAATAGTATGTACAATAAGCCTGACATACACAATAATCAGCTGTTAGTTGACTTTGTCTTAATTTTTTCAAATAATCTTGTTATATACACAACTATTTATATTTGCAGGCTTTAACATTGACTTTGACTTTTTTCATATTTACATTGTACCCATTACGTTGAAATAATTTCTGATATGTTTTTTT
Source organism: Stictocephala bisonia (assembly GCA_035578905.1). NCBI lineage: Eukaryota > Metazoa > Arthropoda > Insecta > Hemiptera > Membracidae > Stictocephala > Stictocephala bisonia. The sequence continues at coordinate 200,688 of JAQJVL010000147.1, read as the reverse complement.
TCTTTTCTTTTTTTTACGCTAATGCTGCTATGTATCCTAGCAGACGAATGCATTTGAAAAGATCTTATTCCACATATTTTTTTCTACACTCCTTGATCTTTTGTCAAGTTTCAACATATTTTTTCTTTATTTTCTCGAGCTGAAGACCCAATTGTGCTGACATTAGCTTGACCTTTATTTCTTCTGCGTCTTCTTTAACTTTTCTAATGAACAGGTAAACGTTTGGATGTGGGTTCATACAGATCAAGTTATTTCATTTTGAGTTCCACCCTTCCCCCTTTTTGGCCTGTGCCTTTGTCCGAACGCACTCCACATACGTATGGGAATAGAAGGGTTTTCAATCCACTGATCTGTGAAATAAAGTAGATATTGTCTTAATGTGTTATTCTTTTGATGGGTCTCCATGATTATAAGGAAAGCATATTCCACTTTTTCTAGGCGAGATACACAAGAGCTGCACATCATCTGCATGTGACCGAGAGAGACTACGGTCATACTCAAGTTCTTCTACAAATACTGATTAAAATTACATGTACATCTTGTCACTTTAGTAAAAATCTTCAGCCAAAGCTTCCTGAACAGCCAATTCAAAGTCGACTTTTGTATATTATATTCTGCTATTATATAAGCAAGAGTCATGGGTGAGTATCCACTCTTTGCGCTTCTCATTTTTAAGAAATGGTACCTGTCAACCCTCGTTAAGAGACTAGGTAGTAAGTATCACGGTGGAAAATAGCACGGAATTGTTTTTAGCTTTTTAGAAGATATTTATACAATAATTACATAATTTACGTCAGAAAGTAAGCTATCCATAACTTATTTTTAAATACATTTTTTCAAGGAGAAGCTGATCTACATAACCTTACTCTGATGTTTATTCATCAGTGTGGGGAACTTATTCCACAGAGTAACGGAGACAGACCTTTTCCGTTAATTCACTATCACTACTATGGTTAGGTTATGTTATGTTATGTTTGGTTAGGTTAGGTTATGTTAAGTGTTGTTAGGTTATGTTATGTTTGGTTAGGCATCAACCAGTACAGTTCAAGGTGAACATTACAAAATATTTTGTCTAGCTACACCATTGGTAAAGTTTAATAGTTAAGTTCACTTATCATATTATTTTTAGACTATTACCTCGTAACCGTTTCACTTCAGATTTACTAGAACTGTAGAGCTTGACAGGCAACTAGAGAACCACGGCACTTTACTGCGCAGTATTGTTTAACGTCAATTAAGTTCACGTCTGGATTTTATTGGCCACCTGTGTGCTCTTGCTTTCGTGCTGCTTCAGTATTTCAGGAGATATCACAGACAGTGAGCGGTTATCAGTGACGAGAATCTCCAACTTACTAAACTATTTGTATTTGTAAAACACTGACTATTATTATTATCAGCATGTATAGTACATAGTCACTTATAGTGCTGGTGTAACTGAGGTAAACTTTATTGAATATTACTGTAATATGCTTTACAGTTTTGACTGTTCTTGTCATCTTGCTATAGAGGTCTAATTAATACATATCCAAATGCCATTTTAATTTTTAGAGCATTTAAAAGCCTTAAACGTTTTTTAAAACGTGATTGTTATATTTATAAATATTTTGATAAGGCATATGGATCCGTACCTCAACTGTATGGGTATTATAATATCAATCATGTATAAGTATATAAGGGCACATGTATTATAATTTCAATCAAAATTGTACACGATACAAAATCATATTAAATATTATAATATTTGCTAGAAAAAGACAAATTATGATACAACATACTCGTATAACTAGGGCTGTCCTAGCCAAGATAGGATCAACTCTAAGATTATAAAGTTAAAAAAGTTAACCGAATGATGGACAGACTGCTATGGCAGTCATGATGAGTGACTGCTAAAAGGCCTAAAGTTAAAGTTTAAAGTTAAAGATATCTTATTTTACCAGGTGAAGTTGGGGCTAAGAAGCCCTCTCTCTCTAACACTTAAATGGGAACCAACGGCTTAAGGGTGACTTCCGAACTACCAACAGTAACCAGGAAGGCTGGCTGCATGCGAGACGGAATCACTCAAACGTTCACCAAGGAACAGCCACGCTTGACTCAGTTATCTTGCGAAAACGTCGGAACCCTCCGGTAAAGGCCACTAGCTTTACACATAAAGCTAAGCTTGCAAAACGTTCAACTTTTAAGAGCATGAGTAACTGCTTACCTGATGGTAATAATTATTAAATTCATTATAAGACAGTCCATTTAACTATAATAGAGCTTTTGATGCAAATCTTTAATTTATAACATCATGTTTCAAGGAAACGGTTAAATCACTGACCATGCCAAGCCTACATTTATCTCATATTTAAAATGAATCCATACATCTATAAATAAAGTATTTGATGTATTTAAAAGTGTTTAGAATACGACATGGATGGCTGTATCACCTCATGTCAGAAAACAGCAAAACATTTCATGTTGAATGTTGCCAACTCACTCATGGTTTATGGACATACATGTGAGAGTAATACAGAGTTTTTGAATCCAAGATGGATGAAAATGTCACTTCATGTCAGAGAGGAGCATATTGTATTTCCTTATACATAACACATCCTGTCTCGCATGAATGGAAACAACTCACTTGAATGTTTTTGGTTCAGATTATATCAGCATGCTTTTAAAGATGAAATATGTTATCTTTCACATGAAATAATAAATAAAGATGTGTTTATTACAAAAATAAATGTTAAGATAGTAATACAGTTTTAAATTTGCAAAAGTATTTTATCGATTGTTATATTTAGGAAATATAGATTGTTCTATTACATAATTATCCAATATTAAATCTCAGATTATTCTTATTTATAAATTCTTATATATAAACTTACTCATGATTAATCTTAAAAAGTAAAAATTAACACTTAAAAACAGGCTGTAAGATAATACTCCTCTCAATTAGTCGTAACACTAGTGTAAAATTGTAAGTACCCATATACAGGGTGAGTCTCTACTGATACCATTAAATTTACCTGTTTGTTGTACTCACAAAAAGGAACAAAAAAGTCCATATTAAACTGTGTCCGATTCTCAACCGTTTGGCTGTAAGTGTTCATATTGTGTGTTTTTAAAATTACTTGACATTAACTCCCTGATTGAGCTACAAAAACAAAACCAAAACACCTACCAGATTCTTATTAATACAATTGAAAAGATCGTTAAATGTTCTATAAATGTAAATTATTTTGCAAGCAAACGTAAATAAAAAATAGATTTCCTAGAGGAAGTTTATTAAACAAATATGCAACATGTATTTTTCTCCAGTTCAAGACGCCATATCAGCACATAAATGTAGTCTAATTTAATGTAAAGTTAAATAGAAAACTTTTCTCACTAATAAGCTTGGAATAGATGTATAATTTAATTGGGTTGAATATCATGAAACCAAAAATAACACCTAAAATATTTCATAAAACATGGTTTATTCGGTTGCACTTATCTACCAAACTCAACCTGCGCCTGTTTTTTGTTTTGCATGTAACTTCCATAATGAGTTGATTGGACTATTATTTTGAAATCCGCTGTTACACTTTTATTATTATTCTGTACCTGAAATCAGCTGTTGTAAATATTACCCCATTTTGAACAATGGTTACTCATATTTGTCTGTGAAAACACATATCATATTCTTTAGACAATTTGGAAATATTTATTTTTACTTTTATTTTTATACTTAAGCATAATTACCTTAGAATTAGTGAGGGCATGAGCATTTGTTCTAATGTGGCATTGCGTCAAACGTTGTTGTGAACTATGAATCCGTTTACTAATGTAGAATATGCTGATATACATTTTGTGTACGGATTGTGTTCTGGCAATTCAGCTGAAAGTCATAGAGAATACATTCGTTGATTTCCAGAGAGAAGAATTCCTGATGTAAGAACATTTATAAGGGTTCATAATTTTCTGCGTGAAACTGGTAGATTTCCTGTCAATAACCGCTCCGTTGGTAACATCATACAAGATGTTGGGTTAGAGGAAGCTGTACTTGCCCAATTCAAAAGAGATCCAGGAACAAGTACAAGAAGAATTGCTACTGAATGTGTAGTAAGCCAGTCGTTTGTGTCGAGACTCTTGCGTAAAAATCAAATACACCCATACCACTTTACTCGTGTCCAGACAATTGAACCCAGAGACCCTCCTCTGAGACGTCAATTTTGTCAATGGGTTTTACAGCACGATAATGCAGATTTTCTTAAAACAATCTTGTGGACAGACGAATCTACATTTACACAAGACGATGTTTTAAACTACTACAATGAACACTTCTATGACACTGAAAACCCACATCTTTGTCGTGAATCACGGAGCCATACTAGGTTTAAGTTAAACGTGTAGGTTGAACTGATAGGGGACAAGCTGATAGGTCCCTACCTTGATATCCTTACATCATTAACTGGAGTTCAATACCTTAAATTTCTAAATAATATCCTACCAGACCTTCTCGAATACTTGTCTTTGGAATTGCGTCGGCGCATAATTTACCAGGCAGATGGAGCACCACCAAACTTCAACATCAACGTGCGTGAAAATATTAACAACAACTTCTATATGTGGATTGGGAGAGGCGGAACTGTTGCTTGGCCACCACAGTCCCCTGACCGCAACCCTATTGATTACTACGTCTGGAGTTCTTTGAAGTAAGAAGTACAGAAGTCCAGTACAAACAGCCGAAGAGTTGAGACATCGGATCGTGAGGTCTGTTAGACGCCTTAGAAATGAAATCAATCTAAAGGCAAGTGTAAGGGAGTTGAGAAACCAAGTCCGTACCTGCATAAGGGAAAATGGTGGACATATTGAACACTTATTAAAGTAGTTTTTGCTATAATAAAGCATGATTATCTAAATATTACAGTTAGTTATTATGTTTTTTATTTCGTAAAGACTGACAATTTGTTTGTTAGGTACAACCGAATAAACCATGTCTTATGAAATATTTTAGGTGTTATTTTTGGTTTCATGATATTCAACCCAATTAAATTATACATCTATTCCAAGCTTATTAGTAAGAAAAGTTTTCTATTTAACTTTACATTGAATTAGACTACATTTATGTGATGATATGGCGTCTTGAGCAATTGGAGAAAAATACATTTTGCATATTTGTTTAATAAACTTCCTCTAGGAAATCTATTTTTTATTTACGTTTGCTTGCATAATAATTGACATTTATAGAAAATTTAACGATCTTTTCAATGGTATTAATAAGAATCTGGTAGGTGTTTTGGTTTTGTTTTTGTAGCTCAATCAGTGAGTTAATGTCAAGTAATTTTAAAAACACACAATATAAGCCCTTACAGCCAAACGGTTGAGAATCAGACACAGGTTAATATGGACTTTTTTGTTCCTTTTTGTGAGTACAACAAACAGGTAAATTTAATGGTGTCAGTAGAGACTCACCCTGTATTAATTTTTATGCGATTTTTATTTAACTAAATTAAATACAACATGTTTTTGACATCTGTATCATATAATGAGATGAACCGGGGCAGTAAACTGCTGCCACTGATGGACTAACTATAAACAGGTTGTTCGTCTCCAAGATAAACAGCTTCTTGTTATTTCTGTAAATTGTCAAACCATGCCACCTCATAAAGGCCCAACATTGCTTTGCGAATTGTGCTTTATCACTGTCATTCTTCGTTCATTATGTCAACACCACATGCACAGACCTTCACATAAAGTACATGTTTCAGGTGAACGTGCAACACTTTTCTTTTGCCATGAGCAATATGTATATATTTAGCTGACTGTTCTGCTGCATTTTAAAATAAAAGAATGCCACTGTATTGTAACTATTCATACACAAGTAAGTAATTTTTTTTTTCAAGTAAATGAAAAGTAATGTGGACATTTGACTCTTTCTGTAATAAAAAAACTACATATTTCCAGCCACGGGTTTTTGTTTGGTTTGTAAATTCTAGAACATGAAACATAAACGTGTACGAAGCAATCGGTCTATATATAAACCGTACAAATAGGCCCACCCACCCGTGCGCCCATCAGAACTTTTTTTGACTGCCCTCTTATCCTCTAGAAAATGTAAGAATGTCTCCATGCATATGTCTAAAACGGGCCACACTTGAACAAAGAACATTTCCAATTTTTTTTAAAGAGGAAGTAAATATTTATCTGTATGCGCTGTTCTATTTTGTCAACTAAATTGCAGCAGTAGCATTATGCAAAAATTAACATAATTAAAAAAAGGCTCTCAAAACGATGTAATCAAACATGTTAATGCAGCATTTTACTGATGTGCTGATGTATTTTGAGTAGAGTGCATAATATCGCGCGGTACAATAGCTACTTCTGATGCATTATGTATATGTCGGCGAATTGCTCCATACTTCAACAAATATCCCATGTCTTATTCATTTTGCAACCGAATTTTATCACTAAAGAAATATCACGATTCAAAAATGAAATATACTTGTAATTTATTGCTTGTAATAAGTGAGTACAGATAGAAACTTCAATAATAAGATAAAATATATAATGTTATCCCTATGGATATTAACAAATGTTCATATTCGTCATCTTAAATATAAAATCTACACAACCATAAGTAAATTGTATTGTAAAACTATTTTCTCTTGACAATATTGATTATTTTGTTCAGCCAGATACCTGAATTTAATGGAAACTACATATTTTTGTAGAGTAAATAGACAGTTAAAATAATTTAGGTTATGTTATATTACGTAAATAAAAAGTGTATTTTTCGGGATGAAAAAAATAATGTTATTGAAAAGAAAACTATATATTCATTTTAAACATATAACATGAAAATTAATTGTTGCAAAATAACGATTTTTAAGTAATTAGGTTTTTTATCTGCTCTATCAGATAAAAAGCAGTTTTTCAAAATTCTAAGAAAACCAAGTTGTCTACGGTTGAAATCAACCTCCTCAAGATATATAAACTTTGTTCACCCCTTCAAAAAAATCGTATATTCAGAAATGTCTTTTGGCTAAATATGCAATAGAAAGTGCATAATTACCCAAGTATTTTGTACATTCAAAGAGCAGTCAGTGTAGGCGGAAAAGTCAATCTCTACGACATACTGGTTTGGAGTGGTTGTTTTTACTTTCTGTATGTTGTGAAGGGAGAGGCAAGGTGTGTAAAACAATTTGTTATTTAATATGGTTGAAATGGACATAAATTACCTCATTAAACTATATAAGAAGACTATAGACTAATAGAGGCCAGGAAAACTGTTCAATGAAAACTGCGTTCAGGTTCTAAAATAATATAATATACACTTTAGCGGAAAAAACGTATATGTTAGCGATTTAAAGCAATGCAATCTGGTCCTGTTGAACAAAAAATAGCAACACTACTAGCAAATATCTACTGCATGCAACGTCAATTAATTGTAAGTATTTGTTTTAATGTGTTTTTAACTATGAATAAAATACTGTACTAGTTAAAATTAACTGATCTCTAATATAAAGATCAAATTACTTACAAAGAGATATAAAACGAGGTACAGAACGTTCTTTTCATGTTTTATTGGTTTTTTATAACAAGTACTACGAGGTAATAAACTTGTTAGAGCTATGTTATTTGATCCATTCCAACTAATATCTCTCCCGTAGTTTTTTATTCACACATGACCTATACAGTATATTTAACGCCTACAGATAACAAATACAACATAATAATAACAAGTGACTTCAGTTGCCTTGGAGTTATATTCGTGTATGAAAAATAATTTTGATGTAAGTGTAAAGAAATAAAAACACTAGACTATTGTGCAAATAATTGTAATTTACTCTTTTCTCTATAAATTCTACATTTACATTGTATTAAGCATATTTTTTTAAAACTACATTGTGAAGCATGTTAGAATGTAGTGAAAATGTATAACATTTGAATACATATGATGTTTAAAGTGAATGAACATATATAAAATTGTAGTGCTCCAAATATTACAAACCTCTTGAGATGTACAATTTACATTGCGTAGTAAACATACTAACTTGAACTACCAAGCACACTGAAAATTAGTACTTGGTTTCCATTAATTTGAATTCTTATTTCCATATAAATATTACAAATAATAGTTTGTGCTCATAGAATCTATCAGTTAAATAATAACATTACCAATCAAATCTCAAATATTTCATCTATTGCACGTTGAAATAAGCATTTAAAATATTTTTAAGACTTATATAATGCTACAAAAATTAACTTTAGTAAAATTAACAAATAATTTTTTATACATTTTGTTCATGTTTCAATTAAATCACAGCTTTTAAGGCATAGTACTCTACACTGTAAATATTTTTATTATTAGTTGTATTTAAATATCAAATGAACATGATCTAGGTTTTCTAGTCAAATGTATTTGTACTAAAAATGCAGTGTTTTAGACTCGTTGTATAGTCCAATTTTCAAAATCGACTAGACTTATAAATGTGACTCAAGTTTCATTGAACAAATATTAATATAATTAATTATTTACTTTACTATGGCTGTAAATAATTTTAAAAATTGTTTCATGGCATATAAAATAATATATTATTTAGTGTTAACCTTAATTATTAGTTTAAAATTGTAATTTACTATTCGAGGACATATTCATCGTTTTATTGAATAGAGTTTTACATTTCTTGTAGTTTTTAAGATTATCATAATACCGTTTTAGTCTTTTGGATTGTTATTTTGTGTTATTTGTCATTAGTATTTGTGTCACTCTCTGCGATCTCGCTTGTAGCTCTGCTTTTGAAAATACCCTTTATTTGATCTATCTTGTGTATTGATCTTATTTTTTAATTTATTATTTTATGCTTTTATTTATGTTTTTGTTTGTTGATTATGTTTTTATAAGTTAAACTAAGTTATTTCATATCTTCCTATTTTTATTTTAGCCACATTTTTCTTTAGTTAGCTAAATTGTCTTATGATTTGTTTGGTTAGTCTATAATCAGTCATCCTCATTATATGTCAAAAATTTATTTTTTTCTTGTTCATAAAATTGATCTACCCGAGTATGCCACACTCACTGTCAGTTTCATGATCTTCAAATTGTATAATATATGATTAAATAATTTTTTTAAGGTTATAAACAGAATATATTTGAAAATGAAAGTATTAAATAATGTATTATAATTTAACTAAAAATTACTACAGACTTTTATTAATTATTTAATTCCTCCTTGTTTTCTACCACTTTGAAATATATATAAAAGTTTTTTGTTTTGTTTTTGTATTCATATCTCTATAATTGAAAATCAGTACTAACTACACTATTTTATTTAGGGTCAGTAGTAGTCTACATTACTTAAGTGCCTAGGTATGTTTTTAAGTTCTCTTCGACTCTGTCGTCCGGTTCTCCCACGTAAAAATTAAAGATTTCTTTAAGATTATGTAGCACACACTAGTTGAAGAACTCTAGATATTACTGTATTCCATCTGCGGGAACACGAAATGAATCATAGGCACTGTGACGCTATAAGTCAGAACGGCCAAACCTACCACCTCGATACGATCAGCTGTTAAAATCACTTTGCAACGAGGGACGCCGCGAGCGCGCGCCAACAATGCGTTGTAAAGATGGCATCACCTCACGAGTGTCTACAAGGACCTAAATAGCCGACGTGCCGATACATCGACTCGGCAATACCTCGGAATGACAACAAATCGATAGTTCGATACTTAAGCGGCGAATGGTGCAAGGTGCTTCTTGCATATGATCGTGTTGTGGCCTGCATAATACATATAATGAACGCAAGGTGTCCAAGTTAGGTATGTAAGAAGTAATAACTTTTTTTTTCGTTAATACTGATCATTTGTGTTTTATATCACCGATATTGGAACATTTTCTATGAGGAATCAATTAAGTAAATGAATAATGAATTTATTTATCATAATAGTACAAAATATATAAACAATAATTGTTAAGAGAAATTTACTGGCCACTTTTTCCGGTAGTGGGACTATCAATTGTTTCTTGTTGAAAATATACTTTAAACATATTTTACTGTACCGACTAAACCAAAGTTAACCGAACCTAACCCTTCTAATTTAACGGAAATAAACCCATGTAACCAAACTGAACTAAGCTCTAACTTACCAAACCCAACAAAACGTAACCTAACCTATCTAACCTAACGAAACGTAACCTAACCTATACAACTAATAACACCTAGCCTAAACTATCTAATCTAATGAAGTGTAATTAACGTACTCTAACCTAAAAATACTATTCGAACACGTTTTGGAAGAATTCCTTGCCTATTTCTCTTCTTTTAATGAATAGTTATTGAAAAACTAGCATTTTACGTACAGAGGTATTGACACACCCGCCCACCTATACACGTACAATGGCGTTGATCCTCCTGCTACCCATGCACGTACAGTAGTACTGACCCACCCGTACGCCCATACACGTACAGTAGTACTGACACACCCGCCCGCCCAGACACGTACAGTGGTACTGACCCACCCGAACGCCTATACACGTTAGGTGGTACTGACCCACCCGCCCACCTATACACGTACAGTGGTACTGACCCACCCACCCTCCCATACACGTACAGTAGTACTGACCCACCCGTACGCCCATACACGTACAGTAGTACTGACCCACCCGCCCGCCCAGACACGTACAGTGGTACTGACCCACCCGAACGCCTATACACGTTAGGTGGTACTGACCCACCCGCCCACCCATACACGTACAGTGGTACTGACCCACCCACCCTCCCATACACGTACAGTAGTACTGACCGACCCGTACGCCCATACACGTACAGTAGTACTGACCCACCCACCCACCCAGACACGTACAGTGGTACTGACCCACCCGAACGCCTAAACACGTTAGGTGGTACTGACCCACCCGCCCACCCATACACGTACAGTGGTACTGACCCACCCACCCTCCCATACACGTACAGTAGTACTGACCCACCAGTACGCCCATACACGTACAGTAGTACTGACCCACCTGCCCGCCCAGACACGTACAGTGGTACTGACCCACCCGAACGCCTATACACGTTAGGTGGTACTGATCCACCCGCCCACCCTTACACGTTAGGTGGAACTTTTGTGAATACAGTCTCTCATTAGTTTTGTTTCATATACAGTTATCTAAGAGTTCTGATACATAACCGACAAGATTCAAATTTTATGTTCCATCCAAGTGATTTACGATACATGTTAATCGCCCATAATGTAAACAAATAATCTTATATCTCTAGATTACACAAAAAATACTTTTATTATGATATTCTTTCCAGTGGCAAAATAGGCTTAATGAAAACTTTTCAAAAGTATATAAATAATTTTACTATCCATACTTCAAAAAAATTACGTTTGGCTCCATCATCCATTTTCTGACGGTTTTGCAGTAACGATATGTCAGTAGTAAATAAGGTAAATATAGCGTAAACGTACAACAGTGTATGTCTACGGAACAGAAAATAAACAAATACATAAAAAAAATTGGGTGTGCGTCGGACCACACGGTGGAAGTTATACTTCTTTGCCCATTCTCATACACCCACTCACGCACACAAACAGACAGGATATATAAATGAAATATAAGACATTTTTCAATATTATTCAATATATTTATCTTCAATATATTATACGTGACTTCATTATTATATTATACACCTATATTATCATTATCAGTAATTTCTTCGATTAAATTTCTTCGATTAACAATCGATTAATCGATAGTTCTTAAAAATTTGTTCTTACTTTTCAGCGTGACGCGGTTTCTTGACCAACATCCCATCCCAAAGTGTCTAACGGGCGCAAAGAAGTATAACTTCAACAACAAACGAGCACCTGCTGTGAAATATACATCTTCCCAAAGTCAACCTTATACAGGGGTTCTATGCTAATGAAATCGTTAGCAGTTTTCAGCCACTTGTTTGAGCGCAGGTGGAATAGTTAGGGGTTAAACGAGACACTCTGGCCCAATAAGGGTTTATTTATGTGGTCAAAAGGGGTGATTTCCAATTTAAAGAAGCACAGTTTAAAGCATAGGCCGGAGTTGTCTAGCCTACCCTCACGGCTGTCACTTTTGGAATTAGCTTCCCCGAACCACCCCTTGGAACTAATCACCAGCGTGGCCTGCGGAAAACGAAAATACACGAAATAACTCCCCGCAATGTATTACTAGGGGTGAGGTGTACCCACCTGTCGACCTACACCCCCCTGGGACCATCAAGCCGTAATAGGATTCGTAAAAATATCCCCGCACGCCGGAGAACATTAGGCGTCTAATGAAAAATGCAGGGTTAAAGGAGATTGAAAACCTTATTCCTCCAATCCTTTCATTTGCTTGTCTTATTCTTGCTTTCTACGAGAACTCTTTGTCATTTTAACAGACTTTTCACATTTATATTACTATGTTATATTTTGAAGTTTATAAGTAGAACTTTTTACTGAAAAGCACAACATTGAAGTATATTTAATCTCATAATGCTACTAAAAGTTCTATTTAATAATGTTTGTAAAAAAATAAATAACAAAAGTGAATGAGCAATATTTTATCGAATACATAGTTCGGGTCATGTTAGCGTATTTGTTCGAAGTATTAGTGTTAAACTATTAGTTTAAAATAGAATTTTACAATCATATCATAACTCACATCCGTTTTACGGCTATAATATAACTGCGACTATTGGGCTGCATGGTAAGTAAATCTGCCTACTAAACTGCGATTTACTTTTTTTGTATTCATGCTAAGATGATTAGTGCAATATTTGAATGAGGTTTAGTATCATAGTGTGTCCATATCAATATTATGTATATAAGAAGTATACAAATTTATAATAGAAAGGAAGGGTTTGAGGAAAAAGTGCAACGTTATCAACATTTGCAATCAAACATAACTAAAGAGATATAACATGTTATACACCACTTAGCTACATTTAACACGTACTTTTTAGCATTAAAAATTATAGGTAGGCTCAAGTCAATATTTTCCAGCATAGTTCTAAAAAAACCAAAGAGAGTTGAATTTAAATTAAACTTTAACTTTCTGTACAGTCTTGTAACTGATCTTTAGGCATATATTAAAAGTATTCATTATATTTTATTGACCAACTTCAGCACTCGAACATAGATAGCTCATTACATAGTAAATTGAATAGTATATATATATATATATATATATATATATATATATATATATATACACATACAGTATATCCAGGGTGTCCAGATTCGACATCGCATATTTAAGAGGATTCTCTGTCAGATTATTACAAGCAAATAATGCCATATAATATGCGTCCTTTCTCGAATCATTTCTGTATGTGTTTATTACAAAAATGTTAATATCTCAAAAGTTCGACATACAATACTGAATTTTGATATGATCTTTGGTCACATTTTATGTAAAAAAACTGAATTTCTAATATTGTCAGTTTAAAAAAGGCGAATGTCTAAAAATTTCAAAGTCAAATAACAAAAAACGTACACATTTTATCCAAAAACAACACTTGTAGACTAAATAACTCAAAATTCAATGGTATGCCAATTTAAAAGATCGGGTGATAAAAAAGAGAGAAAACTAATTTTGTGTACCTGAAAGTATTGTTATCTAAGTATTCTTTTTTCGGATAAAAAAAATTTATCTCTGTTATTTATCACCCGATCTTTTAAATAGGCATACCGTTGAATTTGGCAAAACGTAGTCTACAAATGTTGTGTAATTTTTGAGTAAAATGTGTAAGTTTTTGATATTTTACTTTGAAAAGTTTACACAGCCGCCATTTTGAATCTGATAACCATTCAGCCTTTTTACATAAAATATGTATTTTTAAGATCAACTATCACACCAAAATTCAGTATTGACATTTTTGTTAAAAACACAAATAGACAGAAAACGAATCGATAAAGGACACAAGTTATATTCAAACATTATTTACCTGACAAACAATCCTCTAAAATATATAACATTAATATATTTGATGTAAATAAATCGGTATTCTTTATTTTTCCAAGTTTTAAAAGAAATTATTCCAGAAATTTTCACGTAAGCAGCTTTTTATTATTATAATCTAGAAAATTGGTTTTTATTACAATCGGTAATATTTAATTATTAGCAGTAATAATAGTAATAATCAACACATGGTCCATTTATTCTTTCAGTTTTTATTGGAGAAATTATTTAAAGTATAAATTATTTATACTTTATTTACACTTTTTATTGATTTGTGGACTACTTAACATTTCTTCAAGTTTAAACAAATATTTTAACATTATATAAGTTATCAAGCGAATACTGATATTTTATAACAAGCAAATGAGATATTTTTGTAACAAGTTCATATATTATTTATTCAATTGCAAGAAGTTCATATAAAGGAAACACCTTTTATGTCCTTTGGAATTCATTTAAACTAGAAATATGAAAACAAGATATCACCCTCCACAGTGGTTGTCGGAAAATGTCATCAGTAAAAAGGGAAAAACACTCGTATATTATTTATGATAATGGAAAGATAAATCTTGTTTTGCTAACACACAAGCAAATACATCAACGAACAAATTGCTTATCTTCTGGTGTCTTCTTGGAATTTCAATTTAGTTTTATCAGCAACCCCGGAGCTGTGGTCCACCCCTGTTTCCCTTCCAACCCGGATTGTTTACAAACTATTGCATTCTTCCGACTTCAACTATCGCCCCCAGAAAGTGGGGGCGGTTTAATAAACACGCAACGGAATTCTAATTTTGATTTGTTTCGCCTTTATGTGGGACCATCAATATCCGGAGAGAAAGGCGGAGGGGTCAGGAGGCAGAGGATCGCAGGAACACAAACAAGTGTGCTTGGGGAAGTGAACTTTGGTCATTATTGACTTCTCTCCGATTAGACGAAATCGACAAAACGCAAGCAGAGTTTGGAGTAGCTCAAAACTATCTGAATCGCCTAACATTTAATTACTATTTCATTTCTTTTATTGATTTTTTTATCATATTGTGTGTCACCAACGTTTAGTAGTTTGGTTTTAGGTTATTAAATTAATAATATTAGTTTTAAATGCCGATGTTTAAAAAAAATCACAGTCTGAAACTGCGAAGAATAGGCCGATTTCAATCTCCAGTTCTTTCAATGTTTCAACTCAAACATTGAAAAAATAAAAGTACTGACTATAAAAGGTAAAAAAATTACTTTTTTACGCAATAAAAATAGTAAAAACTAATAAATTATTTGTTTTTAAATGTTTTCATACTAGAAAAAAATTTAAAAAATGTATTGGAATATTCTGGTTAGGTTACATAAGTTTTATTAAACCAAAACTACTGAAACAGACGGATATGTTGGTATATTTTATACCAAAGGCTTACTTTTTGAAGTTTTCATTCATTTGTTGGTAACATGGCCTCATTTAGATCTTTTTTAAATATGGCTAAAATTTTAATTAAATGTGATTTTATAACAGTATTTACAAACTTACAATTAAAAATATAGATATATGTTTTTTTTTCTTTTATATTATAACATATTCTGTATTGTGTGGTGTTAATTTGTTTTATTACAATCGTGTACGTATAAAAAGTACAATTTTGACGGTAATCAATTTCAGTAAAACCACATTAACCATCCACAGATTAAGGAAAAGAGTCATTGGATTGTCCAGGGATAGTAAACATGGGTTGGTGAAATTAATCACCATAATGATATTCGTAACTTTTATACAAACACTATAGTATATTTTGTGTTATGTAAAGTCTCCGCTTTTTAATTGCTATCAACACCTAATACACTGATTATGAAATTTAGAGTAAGTTGTTCAGGAAACTGATACTATATTAGGTAAAATAGTATTATTGACGTATAAGTTTTTTTTCTCTTGAGTGACTGAGTGAGGTATGACTCAAATGGAATCATAAAGTCACTGTACCATAGAGGATAAACGAATTAATGTTTATTAAAGTTCAAAACTGAGATTAGATTTTGATCTATTTGAAATGTTTTAGTTATATTGTCATCATCCACTTAATTATGATCATTATAGCTGTAATATACTCTTTAAATCCGTTCAGAGTATATTTTCCTCACTCTATTTCTGTTCTTATTTATATGTTCCTTACGTTTTTCCTAATGTACTGGTTTTATTTATTAGCATTTGTGTATTTTTTTCTTTTACTTACTTGGTTATAAATATTGACCATACATTTTTATTAGTGAACGCGTTGTCATTTATGTCAATTTGTGTAATGTTTCACGGCATGGATTTATTGTTGTTACTTTTATGATGTTTGAAATGATTAATATTAATTATAAGAATTGTATATTATTGTTGTATTTATTTAATTTTTACTTACCATTCTTACATTAAAAAGTGTTTTTATTTTCTTGTGATATAAGTATACCAACTGTAATTAATTGTTACATTTATACGCAAATCGACATTTGCAACATTTATAGTTACACGTTCAAATATCTTTATGCTAAGTTATTTGCACGAACATATTCGAAATGTTATGTAACGGTTTGTGAGAATAAATAAATATCCAAGCGTGGGGCCCTTGGATGAAATGAGTATTAGCAAGGTTCTCGAGTCTAATTTTGAGGTTGAAATTCGCTTGGAGCCAAAAAGGAAAAGATGGTGCTTACAGTAATACAGTTAGGAAGAAACTCATCTAGATAAAACCTACCAACTTGTCAAACCGGCAATAAGGATCACAGGATCAATCGATGGCAGTGTCCAATCACCAAGGTCACATGAAGGGGCTTTTACTACTAATTGCTTGAGGCGACATTTTTGTGCGATAAAGTTACTAATGCACCTCTTTCGGGTAGTCTATATCTTAAGTGACAGAAGCCGGGCTTAAGAGCTCCTTAACATTTACGACCTCCAGAAGTTATTTGGTCCTTAAGGACGTTAGTTCCAATGTAGGAGAACTCAGGATGGAACTACCAGTTGGCAATTGGCACTGAGAGTAAGGATTCAACAGTGCAACACCTGTCTTGTTCCACTTTTTAATAAACGATTATAAATTAATTTCTTTGCTGTAAATTAATCTACGTTTATATTGTTTAGTTGGATGTTATTTTGTTATAAGTTGATAATTTTAAGAAAGAAAATCCTCCTGATTACGAAAAGGTGAAAACTTCCATAATAATTTATACGATTCTATTATAATCCACAGCTTAAAACCATAATAATAATGATTTGAAATCCATTAAGTTTAATCTTGTAAACATGAACTTGGACCATCCTCCAAAGGTGTTCAGAAAGTTTACACGTAACGCCTTTATTTATTCTTTAGTCTAAAGTGATATTTGACTTGAACCAAAAAAGATCAATTCACATACGGTAAAATATGTATGAATCTTAATCTATATACATTAACTAATAGCAACTTTTAATTAGTTTATGTTCTTACTGACGTCCTAAAATTTTATGGAATCATACCAAATAGTAAAATAGTAATGTTTGTAATTATTTACTTAGAGTATTAATTTATACTAATTTTGTATACAGGGTACCAAAAGTCTAGGGACGGTGTTATATTTTTTGAACCACTGCAGAAAAAACAACAGCGGTTTACATGTATAAAGCGTATACGTATATACTTTACGCTATAGTATATTTGTATTTACTGTACCTAAAATTCGACTTTTTTTAGTGAATATAATTTTTTTCATCGTACTGAGGACTCCATAAGGTGTCACATAAAAATATTAAATTAGATTATATGTTGTACATCATATCTATGCAGATGTACATATTAAAGCATTGCATCATTAGAACACATCCCGACCTCAAAATGAGCACCCTAGCCAAATTGGCGACGGTTTAAAGTTACAAACTTGAGATTGATAAAAAGTTAACTAATTTTTTTAACCATTGTAGATTAAAGTGATAACTTGTAAAACATCTATATTCTGCCTAAAAATGTGTTTTCAAGGCAAATATCAATAGTTTATCACATCATAGGAATGGTCCCCAGAACGATGCAAAACATTTGTATTTCCTTCAAAAAAGTATATTGTTTTGGTAAATCGTACACGTGTAAAGTGTTATTGCTTTATCCATAATGGTTCAAAAATTATGATGCTCTCCGCAGACTGTTCGTACAACCTGTGTTTATAAGGACTTTTATGTAGGTATCACTTATCTAAAGACGTTATTGATTTGTTATAATGATAATTAATTAGTTATCATATTTACGCAATTATTGCCATACATTTGTTTTGATTACGAACTGTACAAAAATAATTTAAATAGTTTTTATTTATTTTACTTTTTCAATTCAATAAATATCAACAATATATTTATAATATCAACAATCTATGGTATATTACTAGCTTTGGCTTCCTTCAAGCTATGTACGATTAACCAGGGGCTGAGCAATAATCATGGACAAACCCACCCTCTTAATTTATGGTCGAATCTAGAGGGTGGCTTACCAGTATCTATCAATCTCCCAACAATAATAGATGTTTGAGTGGTGGTACGGGGGAATGCCTCAAGACAAGGGAGGGGGTCAAAACTCATAATCCATGAGTCAATCGTACAAATATTGCTTTATTCAATATTAACAAGGGGGATTTATTAGAGACAAGACCAGCTCCCTGGAGAACTCCAAGAGGATTTGGCGGCCAATCACAAGCTGGTGGCTTAGCCCAAGACTGCAGCCACGTGCAAAGTATTATATAGCGATTAACCATGTGTGTGGGAGGAGTGATGGAGAGGAGGATTAGAGACAAATGACAGGAACAAATAAGCGGGAGTTAGACGACAAATGAGGAACAGCTGAGTGTCGGGGAGGAGCAGTGCCTTGGTGATTGTGCCGCCTCCGGAAGTGAAGACAGATTGGAGCACGCCGTAAGGGCCTCATGCATGTGGAAGATCAGGCAGGAGGTGGGAAGGGTCCACATGGAACTGAAGAGAAATATGGAAATCCAAGTTGGCAACTCATACTAAGATATAAGTGTTTGGGGATTGAAATGTTGAAGAATATAAAAATATTTTAAATAACAAAAATATCTTCTTAATTATAATTTTAAGTTGATGTTTATTTCACCTTTAACACTTTAAAGCTCAGCGCTATATATACGGTGTATAATACACTATCAAATATCTATTTTTTGAGTAACTGCACCATACCATTGGTGCTGAAATGGACGAGCAGTGTAAAGCTTGTTTTGTGGACAGGTACAAAACCAAGTATAGTTGATTTGATTCCAGTGTAATCTTAAGTTTATTCCTACATGGAAAATTATATAGGCCTACGGATGTAAATAAATATAGCCCAGACCATGTTCAGACAACTAAATCATTCCTTTGTGAATCTTCTAGTTTGGGGAAGGTAAAAGTGGTTTAACGAAATCCATCACAATATACATTTATGAACTCATATCGTGATAGATTTGGATTTTGTAACATATAAGTGTTTTGAATTTAAAAAAATATTTCATATTGTATGTGTAATAACATAAAGGTTTTCTTTTAATTTATATAAAATCTTCCATAACTAGTTAGGTGTCTTACTGATATTTCGAGAAATGTACATCAACAGGAACAAAGACGACTAACTAATTGTATTTTCTATTTCTCATTCAACACCAGAGGCGTGACAGATGAGTTTGATGGTGTTGCGATGGCCTGCCTCCAGCGTCGCGACGCCTTCCTGTCCACACCTCCACTCCCCACCTCGTAAGACAACTGTTGGTATTTCCGTCTTCTCCTCTGTGTGAGACCCTTCATCATCTGGGATAGTGGTAGGGATTAGGCACGATAGTTTCTTTTATTAACATCTGCTGCAACATTTTAAAGCCAGTTTTTCATGAAAGAATTTAAATGTTAGTTTTATCACTTCTTTTCAAACCACAGTTGTTCCTCTGGTATATTTTTAGACACTCCCTCCCACAGGGGATTTAGTAAAATGTGAACTCAAAGGGCAGTGTTACTAAAAACAAACATGAATATTATTATTATTTTTTAATAATCCACTGGCTATGACACTGACCAGTTGAACTCTCAATTGCTCAAAAACCAACTCAGGCCCAAACATGCATCACTTGAGCAATGGGGTTTATGAGCTGAGTGTGAGTTTAGTCACACAGTCAATAATCATATGAGTATGCTGCTTTTAGCATAGTTAGAATCTGGCCATCATTGCTGTCGAAAAATTCTAGATGGAGAAGCCTGTTTACAATGATAGCACATCTGACCACTGGATCACACAATCCAAAGTATGAGCAGACAAATGGATCTCTTAATGGAATGGTATATTCTGGAACTCTTAGACCAATAGTTCCAACTGAACCAGCGTAACCTTGCAGCACTTTGTAAAATGATAGCATAACAGTCACAGCTCGACGAGCTAATAAGGTTGATAAATTCAGTTCTGCACGAGTTTCCACTTTACCAAGCTCCAGAACCTTCCTCCCCATCCATGAGAGGAATTTCCTCTGGACAGCCTCGACGGCTGCATTTGTACACACCCGGCCACTATTGTATATAACAATGCCATACTCAAGGTGACTTCGGACCAAAGGCTTGTACAGAGCTTATCGTTGAAATACCTGGCAATTCACATGACGAGACCCAAGTTCCTCCTAGCAAGGAATGGAAGTGCTCCTTGTATTGTAATCATGACAGACGGTGATCATGGAAGATGGATGGGATGTTATTTCGTGTTGTGAATAGTGAGTGACCTTGAATAGAGGAAGTGATGATGGTATTGTGATCATGGAAGAAGGCTGGGTTGTTATTTCTTGTTGTGAACATTGAGGTTAAATGGAAGTGCTCTTGGTACTGTGATCATCAAAGATGGATGGGGTTGTTATTTCGTGCTGTAAACATTGACGTTCAATGGAAGTGATCTTGGTATTGTGATCATCAAAGATGGATGGGTTGCTATTCCGTGCTGTAAACATTGACGTTGAATGGAAGTGCTCTTGGTATTGTAATCATCAAAGATGGGTGGGTTGCTATTCCGTACTGTACACATTGACGTTGAATGGAAGTGCTCTTGGTATTGTGATCATCAAAGATGGATGGGTTGCTATTCCGTGCTGTACACATTGACGTTGAATGGAAGTGCTCTTGGTATTGTGATCATCAAAGATGGATGGGTTGTTATTTCGTGCTGTGAACAGTGACGTTGAAAGTGCTCTTGGTATTGTGATCATGAAGACTTAATTATTTAAATCACGTATACTAGTATTAAATTATATAGTTTGGTATTCTCAATCATAATTTAATAAAATATAAAAGATTCGAGAAACGTTATCATTTTGTACATGTAACAGGTTTATAACAGTAAAATAAAGGTTTTTACCTTAATAATCAGAAAAATACAAATCTTCTCTAGTTAATATGCTTTTTCAACTCTAACGTAACAACTGGTGAGCATGTAATAGGATTCTTGTTTTTACCTATCATGTTTTATCACCTTTTTGAACCACAGCTTGGATTTCCTCCTCTTCTTTACTTGATGGAAAGGGGTGGTCCAGCATTTCTTTAAGTACATCGAGTTCCCATGACGAGCACAAAATTGAAATGTTTGTGATGGGAGATACAGCTACTGGTTGATGGTTCATTAATATGATAATCAGAATGCAATATTTTAATCAGCCGTCAGGAGCTGAGATGACCACGCATGCGATGTAGGAGCTAAGATGACTGCGCATGCGCAGTAGGGCGGGACTGGCTGCACCACTTGTTACCAAGAGATGTGTTTGTTCTTGCGTAAATATTTATTAACGTGTCGAAAAACCAGTTTGGTCACTTACTTTTGCTTAAGGATTCACGCAGACGCATTATGATTCCGTGTTTACTAATAAATTGACAGTTTATTTTCCAAAGTGGCAGTATTTTATGTAATTTCTTTACTATTTAAAATTATTATAGATAGTTAAGAGTATATTAAATATCAAGGTGCAGTGTATTTAAGGATAACGTTTAGCAAACGTCACTCAAGACTTCATCTTAATGGCTTATATTTTCCTTTACAGACAATGTTACCACTACTGAAATAAAAATTCCCTCAGTGCTTAAAAACCCTAAATAAAACGAAAGACCTGTTTAGGAAAAATTACTTTTTTTAAGTACCATATGAAAAGTTTGACCACAGATTTTTTTTAACGAGAGAGAAAAGAATATATATATATTACATTTATAATGTTTTTAAAAGTTCTACTGATTTTATTCATAAGCATACGGAATTCGAAAATTACTTAAAGGTATTGTGATCCCAATAAGACTGAATGTTTGACAATTGAAACATCGATATACATTCTTTGGTAATGGCAGTTGCAAATACACCCGTTCAGAAGAAACGTGAATAACTTAACCTAAAAGTTGAGTATATCATTTGATTAAACTAAACAAGTATTTTAACTTCAGTACTTTTTTAAAGAGTAAATGTGTTTGTAACACTTTCTAAACGCTGCAAAAGACTGAAACTTTTCAGAGAGGTAATCTAAGTTTGTAAAGAGTCACAACTTTTACCTTTAGATTTTTTTTTAATCGTCTCCCTAGTATAAAGAATTCTTTAGAAGGTTAAGGATAGTGCGAGTATCTACAACCATAATAATTTTGTACAGCATTTTTACAGTTTAAACATAAATAGAATGTATTGTAGTTCCCAGTGACAAGAAAAAAGAAAAAACTGTATTAAACTTTATTTATTTACATTACAAATAATTGTATTATAATTAAATTTTTTGTTTGTTTGAAATATATATGTTTCATTAATCCGTTTCATTTGATATTTTATGTCGAATTCTATACTATTGCATTTATAATAGAACTAATTATAGACATTTCAAAATTGTAGACAATTTTGTAGATTGTTCACAATGTAGATAAGGAAAACTATAGACGGTTCAATTAGCAATAGACAGAGACAAATAAAATAAAAAAATAAAAATTCAAACTAACATTTCAGCTATAAACGCTTTTATACTTTTGTATTTTATAAAGTGCATTTTCCTATTCCTTTGTTAATTTGTTAAACATATGTTATTATTGGCTCACATTTATGAAACCACCTTTAAGTTAATTAAACAAACGGGAAATAAGGATTATATAACAGTATTTTTAGTTTTTAGTCACTTCTTTCTATTCATACTCAAATAGTTTTTTAATTAGCATAATACGTGTTAGTACATATACAGTACAAGTAAACGTCACACAACACAAATTTATTACAATATAAGCACAAAATGTACAAATATATTACAATACAAGCACAAAATGCATGAATAATGCAAAAAATGCAGAAAATGCAGAAAATTGATTCTTTTGTGAATCCCTCTAGTCTGAGGAAGGTGAGCGTGGTTCACCGAAATCGATCACCATAATATTCGTGCATTTTGTGCTTGTATTGTAATATATTTGTACATTTTGTGTTTATATTGTAATAAATTTGTGTTGTGTGACGTTTACTTGTACTGTATATTCATACTCATAACAGATTCTTTAGCTAAACATGGTCTTATAGTGCAGTATTTATTATGCTTTTACTTCTGACTCTTATTATATTTGTTGTTATTTATACATAACGGTGGATAAATTACTTCTTTATAGATCGTATATAACCAATACTTACCATAATCTTGGCCGACTGGCGTACAATGTTCAGTCTAGACGGTATAATGTTCGTTGTAGGTGGCGGGGAGTGGGGGGACATTAACACAGAAACATTAACCGCTAACTGGGTTGTGTTAATGACCCTGCCCGGCCTATAGGGTAGCGTTATGGCTGTTATGAAGTCGTTACGTCATTGCTGTGGTATTTACTTAGGTTTTTAACCCTTTGGAATGTGCAAACTTGTTATTAACGTGGTTATGAGAATTTTTAATCTTTTGCAACGAAGGTTTAATATTTTATTTTTAGTGTTTGTGTAGTTATGAAGCTTATTTGCTTTATATATACAGACAATATAAATTGAGAATTTTACACAATATAACTTGCATTACAGTTTCAAACATGATCATTTTTATTTCAGTTATTTATTCATATGGTATATACGTACGCGAAAACAACTATCAATTAAGGTTCTACGTGCTCAACCAATTTCTAAGGCGTTCTACGTGACACCAAAAGAAACAAGGATGGTTTTCTTTTGGAAATAAACGATTAATATTATTTTAGCATTATCACATGACAGAACACCTATCTTGGACACACTTTAAGGACACCCTGATCACTTAGTCATATAAAATGTCTATCCACACTACGTACAAGTAACACTTAGATTTTATGCGCCGTATACAAACCCACACTACTTGAGTCGCTCTGTATTCCTCCCCTGCACCATTATCAACTCATCACTTGATGCCCAGCCTCTTTAAAGTGCATCAATGCAAAATGCAACGTGAATTATACCTCCAGATATCTCTATGATTATTAAAAACTGGTGTAGGTTTTAGCAAGGTAGAAAATATGTATTTATGAGGAGTAGAGAGACAGAGTACTACTAGACGAATGGAAACGACATCTGACGTCCTTCCTACCTTCCCTACTGACGGAAACGACTTCTGATATTATTCCTACCTCCTCTACTACAGTACCTGGCTGCTGACGTCCCTCCTGCCTCCCCCACTACAGGAAGTGACATCTGACGTCCTTCCTACCTGCCCTATTGACGGACACGTCATCTGATATTATTCCTACCTCCTCTATTACAGTACCTGGCTGCTGACGTCCCTCCTATCTCCCCCACTATGGGAAACGACATCTGACGTCCTTCCTACCTTCCCTACAGACGGAAACGTCTTCTGATATCATTCCTACCTCCTCTACTACAGTCCCTGGCTGCTGACGTCCCTCCTACCTCCCCCACTACAGGAAACGACATCTGACGTCCTTCCTACCTGCCCTATTGACGGACACGTCATCTGATATTATTCCTACCTCCTCTATTACAGTACCTGGCTGCTGACGTCCCTCCTACCTCTCCCACTCAGGAAACGACATATGACGTCCTTCCTACCTTCCCTACAGACGGAAACGTCTTCTGATATTATTCCTGCCTCCTCTACTACAGTACCTGGCTGCTGTCATCCTTCCTACCTCCCCCACTACAGGACACAACTTCTTTTGTCCTCCCTATCTTCTTTAATAGCGGTGTCGTCTTCTGATATTCTTCCTACATCTTCTGACGTCTTCCTTAATGATGTCTTTCCCTACCTTCCCCAATAACAGACGCGTTTTCTAATATTATTCCTACCTCCATACTTATAGGCACGTCAGGACGTCTTCTGACGTCCTTCCTACCTTCCCCACTGATGGGAACGTCTTTTGATATTCTTCCTATCCCCCTATTACAGGACACGTATTTCTAACGTCCTTCCTACCTACCCTACTTGTAGGCACGTGTAAATCTGACCCTCAGTCCAACGTTATACCTTAGTTTTGGGTCACTAATAATTATAGATGAGTAAAGACGAGCGAGTTCGTACTTAGTTACAAACTAAGATCGTCAGTGCTGCGTAGAAGGATGTTATTAAAACCGAATGATGTTAAACTGCAGATGACTGTGTTTCTACTGAGTAACACAGTCTGGTGTATACTTTGGATTCGAATCTGCTTCCTTCTTTAAACTTTTTTCCTATGAAAAAACAATTTTTTCCCTATGAAATTCTGTTCATATAAGAGTTGAATGAGTGAGTTTACACAGTTTTCTTAAAGACAATAATTGTATTTCAGTGTTTATAATACAGATGAATTAAGTAGTCTTTCAGCTCAATACTTTTTTACATATAAATATATTGTCGTTTTCTTCATTATCCTGGCATGAATTTTAATTCAACAAATTGTACATGTTGTTAGCTGAAGCATTTTCTTTTTATTTAAATACCAGTGGCACTTTACTTAGGATTTAAAAAGAAGACATGTGTCAAATAAGTATCTTTAGCAAATTTTATCTGATCTTTATGAATTTAACCAATGACATCCTGCATTGAAGGTGAGAATAAAAACCAATTGGTTAGCAAATAGGCTCATAGATACCGATTTGATTGGTGTCTAGTTGGTTTTGAGAATCTGGGTTGAATAAGTCAGAAGACTAAGAAACAGTCCTGAATCTTCATTAGAACAACAAACTGCATCTAATGCATTCAAATTCATTATTTTTTCCTATGACTTTCTGAATTTTTATCTAAACGTACATTAAATTTTTATGTATGATTAAGGCTTTCTGCTATTCTATAGTGATTAATAAGATAAATACCTACCAAAATCTATACTCGCAGACCAATGAATACTGTGTGTCAATAGTCTTGGCGAGGCTTGTAGTGTCCCAGGCAATAGTGTTTGTACACAAACACAATGGCACTAGGCTACCGTTCTGTGTACGCAGCAGTATGTCCAATGTTGGGCCCGTATGTAACCCTGACCGTGAGTAGTAGCTAGTGCAAATATAGACACTACGGAACTATGTTTGCTCTCTGCATAGTATCAAGAAAATAATTACTTTCATGAGATATTGCATTAGCAGCGTGATCATTAAAAACTTTCTTTGGCTAAGTGTATTTATTATATTAAGTATATTTCTTTACAGTCTGGTTTATGTATTAAAGACCATATAATTTCTAAAAAGTATGTTAGTCCCAAAAAAGTATTAAAATCCAGTTGCTAAAATCTCACACTATTTACACTATGCATTAGTATACAAATTACAAACAACTAAACGATTGTTTAGAGGGAATCGCAAAGTTATAAATCTTAGGAATTTGAACTAGATAGATCTAGTTCAATTTGAACTCAATATTTGTTAAAATATCTTCTCTACTGGTAAATACGATTCAAGGGGTATTGCGGATGGTTTCAAGAGGGTTACAATTTAGACCCAAATTGAGGTAGATAAACTAAGGAACGTTAAAAATTGATAAATTCTTTAACCAACTGCTATTTTTAAATGTCATTTATAACATTGTAATTAAATTACAAAATTATGTGTTTTTTACTTTCTCCCATATATACGTTAGCATAGAGAAAGTATTGTGATCGTCAAAAAAAACTTTGTACAAGTTGGTCTAAAAATCCTGAAAAAAAGTGTTTTTCGAAATAAATTCTATCAGTATGTGTGTCTGTGTGTATGTGAAGGTCACTGGAGACCAACGGATGGATAGATTTTTATAAACTTTGTATATATGTTTATTTAGCCAATATCTCCAGACAATTTTTGAATTTTTTTGTTTTTTTTTAAATTTGTATGGCCAAAACATACAAATAGGGAATTTTCTCAAAAATGGCTCTAACGATTGAAATTTAATTTTCAGGAAAGATGTGAATTACAATCTAAAATATTTGAGTAAAAACTTGAGCATGTCTCTTACTTGATTAGTTTTTCAGTTATGGAAAAATATTTTTGGAAATCAAACTGGTAATTTTCAAAGTTTTGATTTTTTCAGTGTTTAATATGGGGGATAGTTTGTGCTAGTTCTTTGGAACCATTTATTAGCTATTTTTCTGCTATTTTATTGATTAGGAGCATGGGACATATTGCTTTTTATTGCATCTTTTTCTGAATGACATTTTTCAGATTTTATAGAAACGGCATATACTGTAATTCAACTACTTGGTTTTGATGTTTGAACATAATTGAATGTTCGGTACATGTTAAATAAATCATGTTCAGCCATGCAATCCACGTAAATGATTTAAAAACACATTCAGTGATAAACCTAAATTACGCACGTTTAAAGAGACATGAGAATCCCCGTGTCGAATTGGACACTCGCACGATTCTCATGCTCCGGTGAAGGTTCTGTGGCCCACAATCACGGTAAATGATTGGGTCAGAGTCACTTCCCGTGGGTGGTCCATACTCCTCTCACTCTTAAATTTGCTTTGGAGCCATCCGCATTCTTCAAACACGTGTCATTCGTATCCTTAGTGGAATACAAGTTATCTGCAAAGGATGTCGGTAAACTATGTTTTAGGGCAACATTATTTTTTAAGACAGAACAAAGTTTGTAATTATTACAAATGATTACAATATTATTTGATTTTACAAACATTGCTTAGGAATTTCATAACATAACTGTAGGCCTGTGCGCGCTTTAAAATTTAAAATTGGATTCTCTAAAAACATTTCTAAACAAAAAGTTTCTTTTTAATTGTTGAAATATTATAAAATGTTTTGTACTGGTGCCAAACTTTTGAAAGGTTTTGGTTAAATTAATTAGTTTCAGCGATTTTTTTCACTGGAATTATTATATTTATTTATCTATATTTATAAAAGAGGATGTTTGTGTGTATATATATATATGTTTGAAGTTTATGCGCTGCCAAACCATCCAAACGATCGCCATAAAACTTTAGGATGTTGTCCTCCATACTCCCGAGATGGTTTCTGTGAAGTTTGATGCAGATCCGTCCACAGGGTTCCGCCCCACGGGCTCCTAAAGATACCATGTTATTCAAATGGAGAATCTGAATTGTTTACAAAAAACATATGACTGTGTGGTTTAATGTAGTTTCACATGCCATAAGCAGATTGAAGTTCTTACAACAACAGTACTGTATATGTTTTGATTTATTGTAGTTCTACATTTCACCTTGAGAGTGTAGCACACACTACTTTTACTTGATCAGGTGATCTGTATTTGGTGTTAACCTTTTTTCCTCGGTAATTAAAACATGTGGTGAAACGTGAAAATAAAAAATAAATAATTATTTGTTTTGCAGTTTACTTTTTATGACATGCCTCCTAAAAAATCTAATATTGGTAGAAGAAGCAAAAATGCTCGAATTCTTTCAGCTATTAGGTTCTAAATCAAACTCAATATTACAGTATGACCGGCGAAGCGGGAGGGTACAGCTAGTAACATATAATGTTATAAATAAATATTCCACATACAGTGGTACTAACCTTCCCGCCCGCCCCAATACATACAGTAGTATTGACCCATATGCCCACCCCCAATACATACAGTGGTTTTGACCCACACGCCCACCCTACACGTACAGTGGTACTAACCCACCTACCCACCCCAACACATACAGTGGTTTTTACCTACACGCCCACCCCTACACGTACAGTGGTATTGACTGTACGTTCAATATTTAATGATTGAAACCTGAAAAAAAATTTCAGACTTCCGAATAATAAATTATTTATACTGATACCCAAAACATTTGTAGGCCTTGTAAAATATATGAATTTTAGTGATTTGTGTGTTTTTTTTCTCTCTCTTATTTTAGAGTTTATATGTGGGTAATAGTTGTGTGGAATTTGCACGATCATGCTTTGGTGTAAACCTAAATCCAGGACTTATCGTCCCCAATCTACCAAGAACCTATCTTTTTAGCAGCCTGCACTATCACTGCACGAAGTTAGATTTCCTCTAAGCTTACATAACCAACAAACTCAACTCCCTCTCCCCCAATGCACTATATAAGAGGTATTAAGGGGGAAGGGTGTCAAGCTACTAGCAGTCGTAAATCCTGGCCACTTTATTAACAATATTTTAGCAGGTAGAGTAGGGGAATGATTGCTGGCCTCGAGATACGGGACGTACCGTTCTTTCAACGCAACCACTCAACATGATATACAAGCACCTATATATTACCGTACAGGATATTGCCAAAATATATTATCTGTATTTGGTGTACACCGATATGAGCTTTTAAATACTCCCCGATGATTTATGAAGACAGTGACTTCACATTGTGCTCTATAAATGGTAGTGGATGTGGATGAATGTATACTTGCTGGAGATGAATGGACGTAAATAGTATTTTACTTCAAACAAGTAACATGACTTCGGTCCCTCTGAAGTGAACCGAGGAAAAATACGAATACTTGGAGTAAAGTTATATATTTATAATGACCAGCTGTTTACTCTTTAATTTTTTTTCTATCACCGGTTTTTATGGTTACAATGTGTATTTGAACCGGACATTAAGCGACCTGCGAGTTATATTTTGCGCATGTAGGGGTTCCAGCGGCAGAGGGGAATTTTCCCACCGCTGAGCTGCTTCACTTCACGGGCGTGGTTAACTTTCACCTTCACGTGTTTAACTTCCGCAACTGTGTTTAGTTGGAAAAAAAACTGTAATGAACTGTACAAGTTTGTTTAGTTCCTATTTATTGTTTACATTACTATCCATTATGTTAATGTTATTATTAATTGTTATTTGAATACCAAATAATTAAGACGAAATGTGTGTGGCTTGGTATACGAACACGGCTTTCCATCATTGTAGTTTCCATGTCAATTTATAAATGTAATTACGTAGTGGGGAAAGAGTAGTTCTCTGTCTCATTTCCACCATTCAGCGCATCTCACTCACACCAGTGTGTTCAGTGGGTCGTTTTCTATAGTAGTAGGGTTTGGATAAAGCCAATATTATGACATATCATTACATTCCTCTAAATATAGCTGATACATCTATTTACAAATGCAAGTGCTGACCAGTGAAAATATTTAGTAGAAACATATAAACCTGAAGCTTCTCTCCAGTCAAAAACTGATTGCAAGTGAAGAATAATTCGGAGAATATTCAGAGCTGGAGGTCGGTTATCACTAGGATCTACAATGACAAATGGAAGAAATGGATAAAAGAAAACATTAAAGAATGACTTGGAAAGGTGACAAACAGGATGGAAACAACCTAAAGAGACCTGTATATAAAAGACATATTTGCATATACAAGCATGAAATTGGACAAGAAATTTCGAAAGCCTACCAACATACCCTATGTTAAATGTCTGTTCCTTAGAAATGGCATTCATTTATTATTGTATCCACCCAGTTTTATTCATATACAACTCTTGACTCCACTTTAGAAGTATAAAATAAATTTAGTTTGTATAAGATAAATAATTGTAGCCAAGCAAATCAAATAGGGATTTTTTAAACATCGTAAGTGATGCTATAAAATCCTAGTTTGTTTTCCAATTGTAAGTGTCCCGATGTAAAAGACACTCAGCTGATTTGCATGTTTTAACCCCTAATTATTGTACATTACATTGCAAGTAAGGAAGTGGTGTTAATGGTACGTGAAACTAGAAATACATAATTTTATTTAATCAGAGTTACTAAAGTTAATCATTTATTCAATAACATTTCGACACTTTGAAAATGTAGTGTGATTTATAACATTTTAATAAAAGCTCATCACGATTATGAAATTTTAGTGTCTGATAAATATACAACTTATACGCTCAGAAAAAATAAGAATTTTAGTGAAATAACCAATGATGTGAATCATGATAAATGTACTTTTATACTAACTATAATAAATGTCTTTATTTGCAAATATTAAAAAAAATATTTACAGGGCCAGGGCTTTAGAGTCACTAAGCTCTTTTTTACTGTTGATCGTAAATAAAACTGTAATAATAATAGTAACAGTAGTGACGTTAAAAGGAACTGTGGTTACTATAGTATAACGTTATTGATAAAGTAAGGACTAAGAAAAATAAATTACTTGACCCAATGCCTTAACAAGGAGCAGTTATAAATATAACAGATTAGTTTACAGGTAGGAAGGGAAAGAAGATGTAAAATGAAACAAAAATTTTCATATAGTTAAAATTATAAATTTCAACAAATTTTTCAACAAAATTCATTCACATATTGATATAATTATGGACATAAAATGGTACACTCTACTTAAGACAATGATATTTCAATACAAAAAGTTACAAGTCAGTTATCGTGGAAAGTGTTTCATATTTTAAGGTATTCATAGTGAAAAATCAAACGCTAAAAGATTTTTTAGAATTTCGAAAATTAATCAAACTTTTACTACAAAAATACCACTATAATCTAGTATGAATTTATTCGTGTTGCAGTAAAATCAAGCTGCCTGATAAGTGCATCAGAATCAAAATCGTAAATTATTATTTTTTAATAAGAGAGTATAGAAAATACATCAAATCGTCCTAGCAAAGTAAGGGAGATAGTAGTTGTGAGTTTGTCCACCAGTTGGCAGCACCATCCGGCAGGCCTTACCTCACATCACAGCTGACTTTTACTGCAATTTATGTTCAAATAATTTTAGTTAGTTTGTTAAAATATTTAATTTGTTGGATCTTTAGTTTTGTGTCACCTTTCTTGGATAACTTTCTATATGTACAAATACAGTTGGAAGCTTGTAAACATAATACAGAATAGGAAGAGATGGGAATATCTTGAAAAATTTAATTTGAATAGCTATTTTCTTGGCTAAGTTAGGTTAGGTTACTTTTCATTAGACGTTAAGCTTGGATTTTAGGTAACGTTATATTAGGGTAGTTTAGCTTAGTTAAAGTTATTCGTGTGTTATTTTAATAACCTTCCTTTATACCTAAGTACATTTTTAATAAATAAAAATAATTCTGAATGTTGTTCCTGTATCAATCGCTCTATATTGTTTTAGGTAAAACTAGCTTATCAGAATATGTTAATTTATTTTATACTCTAAAATAGCCTTCCTAAAATGCATTTTTTTATATTATGTGGATGGAAAATTTATACATGGGTTAAGAGCTAGGTGATCCCAGCATGAAATACAGTGCAGAACATTGTTTTCATATGATTTCTATATTTTACTCCATCTTAGGAGTAATAATATTGGTATAAATGTACATGAACATTAAAAAGCTTGATAATTTTAAAATTTGAACGAGTTAAAACTTACGTTGTATATTTTTCTGTTCCTAAAGTCTGTATGGATCCCGTTCGACGTAAACACTGAACATATTTACCTCATGTAGGTTTCAATTGAAGAGAAGAGCACTTGAAGTGTTATTTGTACGCTTTAGTAACAAATTTTAAAGTGTTTTTCAACTTCATTCCTTCCAGTAATGAACAATCAGTATACCTGAAAAATCTAAAATGTATATCGTTAACTACTTTCTGTCACTCATAAAATGTCTTTAATGATTGATTTATTGAAAATTAAATATTAATACGTTTATTTATCAATAAAATGTATTTCCTCAGATAAATACGTATAAAAAGAGTTACTTTTGATCGAATTTTATAAAAACATCTTTTAAATAATCTAACTTTCTTAGGACATTTAAAAAAAATACAACATTATAGTAATTCAAATACATTCTATTATAATATTAAGAATTATGAAATAACCTTTATTTGATAACTATGACACCAAAAAGTACATTATAATACTCAATTTAGAATGTAATCAACAAAATTACTTGGGGCAATAATTAAGTTTAATTTACGAAACAAAGCTACTGAAATCGTTGAAGCAAAAGTCAATGGCCAAAGAAATGATGTGACTTTTGTATAAAGATGTTCATTTAGACCCTTCTTCAAAGGAATTTTAGTAAGTGCTTTATTCTTTCTGACAAATTAACTTTCGAATCGGTTTCCTTGGTGTTAAAGCCAGCGTCGGAGGAGCTAATATCCTTGGGGAACGAGACAATAAGACCTCTTCTGTTATTTCAATCATCTTTGTCTTTCCATTAAAGAATTCCTTTTAGAGTAAATTCTAAGAAGTTTCTTTTGAGTGGTTTAATTGTTAAGTCTGTTTGTTAAAAGTTTAATTTTAAATATAAAACAAATTGGGGATAATTTTTTTCATTCTATGAGGTCCATAATTAATTCTGTATTGATAAAGCTGTAAAAAGGAATTATTAAAAATCTATTGACAGGTAAAGAAAGTGTACCTTTTCTCTTTTGTGTAAGCAATCTTGAAACATTTTCTAAAGGTACAAAATACAATATTTTTTCTCATTTACAAGATATTTAGAAATAGCTACCTTAATCAAACATAATAACAAACCGTCTTAACTTAAACCAGTTCCTCAGTATATCGTATAAGAGGGGAAATCATTAAATCTAATGTAAACATAGTTTGCTGGGGTTTATGAAATATTTACTTGATTGATAGAATATTACAAAACTAAGACTTGAAATATAATCAGTGATCATTCTGATAATACGTACAGTGGTATTGAAATTATTAGGCCTACATATGAATATTACCTAAGTACTATATTACCTAATGAAATTAAATTATGAAAATTAACATAATCATTCTGGCCTAACGAGACGTACCTTAACGTAACCAACAAAAGTATTTATTCAAATAAATTTTGCAGAATGTTTTACATATTGCCCTCATATTTTAACTGTCTCTGTTTACATAGAAAATTGTCTAAAATTGCTAACACTTAATTGAAAGCATCCAACAAGAATGTCTAATTTAGCAATCTATGTTTGTATTATAATAAAACGTATTCTAAATTTTTTTATGGCCTAAAGAACGATAACACGATGTTATTATAATAAAACGTATTCTAATTTTTTATGGCCTAAAGAACGATACCACGATGTTATTATAATAAAACGTATTCTAAATTTTTTTATGGCCTAAAGAACGATACTACGATGTTATTATAATAAAACGTATTCTAAATTTTTTATGGCCTAAAGAACGATACCACGATGTTATTATAATAAAACGTATTCTAATTTTTTATGGCCTAAAAAACGATACCACGATGTTATTATAATAAAACGTATTCTAAATTTTTTATGGCCTAAGGAACGATACCACGATGTTATTATAATAAAACGTATTCTAATTTTTTTATGGCCTAAAAAACGATACCACGATGTTATTATAATAAAACGTATTCTAAATTTTTTTATGGCCTAAAGAACGATACCACGATGTTATTATAATAAAACGTATTCTAAATTTTTTTATGGCCTAAAGAACGATACCACGATGTTATTATAATAAAACGTATTCTAAATTTTTTTATGGCCTAAAGAACGATACCACGATGTTATTATAATAAAACATATTCTAAATTTTTTTATGGCCTAAAGAACGATACCACGATGTTATTATAATAAAACGTATTCTAAATTTTTTTATGGCCTAAAGAACGATACCACGATGTTATTATAATAAAACGTATTCTAATTTTTTTTTATGGCTTAAAGAACGATACCACGATGTTGGATCTTCAAGGACCGAGTTTGTTCCAATGTCTAGTATAAGGATTCTCTACTTGAGGGTGTTCACTCAGGCGCCCATTTCAGCACTCGCAGGATTTTAGTTCTAAATTCAACTCAAATTTCAGTAGGAGGAGCAAGAAGGCTGCCTACTGTTAAAAATTTATAGAGAATCCATAATTAAAAATACATGATAATTTAATCTACGATATATCAATAGACAGAAACGTGTAGTTGTCAAATTGACTCACCCACCCACCCATACACGTACAATGGCATTGACCCTCCCACCCATCCATACACGTACAATGGTATTGACCCAACCACCCACCCATACACGTACAATGGTAATGACCCCCCCCCCTACAGTACAATGGTATTGACCCAACCACCCACCCATACACATACAATGGTATTGACGCAACCACCCACCCCAACACATACAATGGTATTGACCCACCCGCCCACCCCTACACGTACAATGGTATTGACCCAACCACCCACCCATACACATACAATGGTATTGACCCACCCACCAACCCAAACACGTACAATGGTATTGACCCACCCACCCACCCATACACGTACAATGATATTGACCAAATCACCCACCCATACACGTACAATGGTATTGACCCACCCACCCACCCATACACTACAATGGTATTGACTCGCCCACCCATACACGTACAATGGTATTGACCCACCCGCCCACCTCTACACCTAAAATGGTATTGACCCGCCCACCCACCCATATACGTACAATGGTATTGATCCACCTTCCCACCCATATACATACGGTGGTGATGACCCAACTGTATGTCAAAATATCAAGATGAAGTTGACTTAATTTTTTTCATTTATTCTGTTATTTATGACGATTTACCATTTAATCCCCTTTTAGAACACATACCACACATATGACAATGTTGAAAGTGTTTAACAGGCTATACTTACCTGCTAATTTACTCTTGATGATTAACTTAATGTTGAAATTAAAAATAAATCAGTTCTATATGATTTAAAGAATGTTTTGATATATTAAACATAATAGTAATTGTTTTTAAAAGATATTTATAAAAACAGTTTTCTGTTACGAGTATCCTTCTAAATGTAATAGTTTAAAGCACGTGGAACAATGTACGATTAGTCTATTTTGGGTCTCTATCGAAATACGGTCCTTCGCATACGTTGAGTGGTTTAAAGTATCAAAGGAATATATGTCTAAAACTACCCGAGGAAAAACGTTCTGTCAACAGATGCTGCACGGACTAGACATGAATCTTCCAAGATACCCATAAACAAACAGCCTCAAGCGAGAACCAGACAGTTCTTGTAATAAACAGCAATCTGGTAGAACTACCGGGGAATATTAAACACTCATAAATCTAAGTCGATCGGTGATCATCGTAAGTGTGATGGAAAACTCGATCTATCGAACCCGTTAGGGTCCTCAGAAACCACGATATAAAGTTCTTTCAATAATAATATTCAATAGATCGATTTTTTATTAAAAAAGTACCTTCAATTGAAATATAACACTTTAATTTCTTTCATCGATACTCCAATCATTGTTTATGTGAGACCACTCTACATAATAGATTTAACTTGTTTCAAATACGATTTCC
The DNA here is from genome assembly GCA_035578905.1 of Stictocephala bisonia. Classification (NCBI taxonomy): domain Eukaryota; kingdom Metazoa; phylum Arthropoda; class Insecta; order Hemiptera; family Membracidae; genus Stictocephala; species Stictocephala bisonia. The sequence continues at coordinate 164,154 of JAQJVL010000147.1, read as the reverse complement.
ATGTTATTTTCATATAAGAAGCAATTTTATCAAAATTGCATGGATAGGCCCTATATATTTTTTTCGCTGAAGAATATGATTTAATCAAAGCAATAAAAACTGCTTAATTATACAATAAGTGTAATATACTAGTTTTTTATCCATTTTCAAGAAATCAGAATGCAAATTAAATGTAATTTTATACTTATTTTATTATTTTAAAGGAGTGTGAATTCAGGAAATTTCGGAGCGTTTAATTATTACAGATGACATGGTACTTGAAAAAATAAATAAAACTGATCTATTATCTGAATCCTAAGTTAACGTAACTGGAAAAGCTAGTAGCTACTTATAAAATGTTACTAAACATCCTTTGAAAAGGTATTAATTCACGATTTCTTAAATCAATGTAGTATTGATAAAAGGTAAACAATTACGTAATTTATCTTTGACGATGTGGTGAGATGCTTAAAAAAGATTTAGCGGAGTTAAAGCTCTATGAATCCACATGTTCGTGTAGTAATGTTAACGGGGTGATTTCTTCTTCAAGAAATCTGGTGTGATTTATATTATTTATTTTTATTTTTTACTAATTCGTAATATATTGGTTTGTTGAATTAAATGAAATACTTGAAGGTTAAAAGTGCAACAATATTACATATATTAGATTTATACTGTAAAACATATTTTAGTGTTACAGTGAATTCATTCGAAATTATGTATTTTATAAAGGGTGGATGGAATCCTGTCATGTCCCACTTTGTAAGACAAGAATTTTTGGGTATCCGCGCCTCAGGGGGTAGTTTTTGCTTCAAAGTCACCTAGGGCTTTGAAAGACCGCAGCCACCACAAGTCACAACAGCTTTTGGGCCAAAGAAGGGCCACAAAGGTAGCTCGCAGGTGGGTCTAGCTATTTATATAGCGATATTTCTCCCCTGGACAGTTGGGGTTGTTAGTGCCTTTTGTGGCTGTGGGCCGAAGGCGGGTCGCAGACCGTGTTCGATCGGTTTCATGTACGGGAAACCCGCAAGCACTACAGAAACCCTCCACAGTCAAAATGATGGCTTTTTAGAATAGAATCTTCGATTAGGAAGCTACTTTTATCTTTCATACGATACGAAAATATTATATCACCTTGAAAAGAACGCTAAGTAGGCGAAAAATGTCTTATATGCCTAAAAAATGTGTAGTCACTCTTATAACTAACCAGCTTCATTTAATATTTAAGTTATTAGAATATAAATAAATGTCTATACTGTTTAGTATCCACTTATATAAGTGTTAAATTTAACAAATGTAAAGTTAATGTTCCTGTTGAATTTAACTTTAGATTTTAAAAAATTTGTAATAATAAATTTACTTTTATTTGATGTAAAGTTATAAGATAACAGTTACCTTAAATCATACTTATTTGCCAGCAAATTGAAATTTAAAAGTGTTGTTACCATAATTTGATAATTATTTATGGTTGATATTATCGTTTACTATATCAGAATAAAAGATTCAGTTTTTTTTCAAGATAAGTACGGTAATTACAAAATACTATTATGGTTTACACGAGACTTTGATAGATTTTGTGAATTTTAGGTAGTGGTTCTCGTATAATGAGAGTGACAAGCCATGTGACAAATATTATTTAAATTTGTTATTGTTTTGCTTAGTTCTCTGTTAACTATTTGAATAACTTTAACCGTCTATGTGAAAGCTTGTTTTTGATGTATTAATATTACCTCAGTAGTTTACAATCCTTTCAGAACAGCTTTTAGAGGGTTGAAAAAAATAGTTTGAAAGAATGTGGTTATTTTCTCTTTTATTTTTGAAATTTTTCTGAACCCATTATTTTACTTATGAGAACTATTTCTGTATATTTGTGAATAGTAATGTATGACAAGTACCTTGAAAGGTGTATCAGTCAGGAGAATGTTAGTTATTGGCTAAAAATTAAACTTTTTTTAATCAGCTTTACTATACTTCTCAATTAGACATGGCTAATGCTCATTAGATTATCTTAGTAAACTTTTCACTTCCTGAAAAATGTTAGTGGGGAATAGTAAATGATTAGTCATGTGATTGCGAAGCCGAAGTTCAAACTATGGATCACATAGTGAATGAGTGCTAATTGAATTGAGTCTTTATGAAATTGGAGAAGCTGGTGTTGAATGGTTAAGAAACCTCGATTTTGCTCTGCGACAGAAGATCAATATTTAGTCACAAGTACTTTGTACTGTAGATTCTATTTTATTTAGATATGTTTTATTTGTCTTTTATAAGTTTGGTATCTGGGGCTATGAAAGCCATACGATATGTATAAAGTAAATTCTCTTAGTAAACTTGTTCAGTTAGGTTACTAAATGTTCCGATTTCACTGGTATTTTCAATAAAAGATTTACTGACTGTGGAACTCGGAAAATCCTAGGCCCAAGACAGGGCTGGGAGGGGACACCAGGGGCGGACGGACAAACGGCAGATTTGTCCGGACAAAGAGGCGGCAGCTGGGAGGGTATGTTGTCACAACACCGTGCTGTGAATCCGGCTCAAGCCGCTCGTAAATTACATCCGTTCAAAACACGCTAATGTTGTAAGCGATGCCTCCACCACACGCTTGGGCGGGCAGAGCGGTGCTAGGGCGACAAGGTGTGAAGATCTGCGGGAGATCTCTGCAGCTGAACCGTGGAGGAGGGAATTACCGCAAAAAACAAAATTAAAAAAAAAAACATGATCGGTAAATTTTAAAAATCGAAATTTTCAAAGGAAATCGAAGTAGTAAAATATTTTCACGAGGGCCCTCATACATCAATGTACTCCCCTGAAATACAAGAAAATAGTGTATGTAGAGAACAAAAAATCTGCACTACAATTATTCCCTGTGTATTCTTAGAAAAAAATCATGGGTACACTTTTAAATTTATATTCATCCACAGTTAGTCAATGGAAAAAACTGAAAATGAAAGTGTTTTTCAAGTATTTCATTACTATATGTAAAACAAAATTGTAATCCCTAAAAACTAATTGTTAAAAGGTTGCTTTATTTTTTATTATTCTGAATAGCTCTAAATGTGAATCAAAACTAAAGGATAAAACTCTGTTCAAGTAGCTGAAAATTAGATGAATGCTACGTGGTTCGGAATCCATGTAAGCTATAGTTATCTTATAATACAAATTAACGTGTAGAGAAAACTAACCACTAGGTTAGTTGCCCTGGTTATTGAGCTTTTCAGGATTAATGCCCCTTTCTGAGGAACAATCGTATTCAGTTAGTAACCAGACTACACATATCATTCAAACTTATCCTAGACTTATTTAATCATTCATATTCGCCTTAAAATACGCACTAAGGTTCATATCCAAGAATAAGGATGTGTGGTTTTAATGTACATACCTGATATACTTATATTTCATATTTAAAAACGTAATTTAAATTAACATTTAATTAATTTTCAGACACCCAAATCGTATACTTATCTTAAATTAATAGTTTATATACTTTGAAGAAATTAAATATACTATTTCTTTAAGGTTTATACGTTTATATCTGTTGTATACGTTTGACGAATGTTATGTTTTACCACCTATTTCCTTTAAATAATGCGATTTTTCTGAAATTATGGACGTACTTCATGACACATATGATATTTGAATTATTCCTCACGAGATGTTTTTTTTTTCAAGCAATAATATATTTGTTTTCAAAAGTTTTAAAAATATTTGGCAAGTTTAATATAAAGGCGTAAATTGATATGTAGGATAGATGTGGTGATTTATAAATAGGTAGCATCTAATTTTAGTGGATTTATGATTTTAAAAATAAACAAAAATTAAGTTGTATAAAACTTATTTTTTGTAGGACTATGAGCCCTAAGTTTCATAAGTAATCAAATGCTGGTCGCTATAAAAACCCTCTTCAGTTAGTGCCATAACGTGGAGTCAACGAATTACATTAATAATTAAATACTATTTAACAATCCATTAATAATGCATATATTTATACAATGTATTGCAAGTTTAGATGCAGATTTTATAATATACTAACTGAATATTTCATATGAATTGGAAAACGGCAAATTGTAATCAAACTCTTCTTACCCAATCTCATCTGGCATTGTGTTGGGATTCTGGAACTAAAACCTTTTGGTAAATATATTGATATCTATATTTAAATTTCAGAATCATTTTCGAGTTCATATTTAAAGTTATTCTGATATTAAAGTTCTTACCAAATTCTCTCTCTCTCTCTCTCTCTCTCTCTCTCTCTCTCTCTCTCTCTCTCTCTCTCTCTCTCTCTCTCTCTCTCTCTCTCTCTCTCTCTCTCTCTCTCTCTCTCTCTCTCTCTCTCTCTCTCTCTCTCTCTCTCTCTCTCTCTCTCTCTCTCTCTCTCTCTCTCTCTCTCTCTCTCTCTCTCTCTCTCTCTCTCTCTCTCTCTCTCTCTCTCTCTCTCTCTCTCTCTCTCTCTCTCTCTCTCTCTCTCTCTCTCTCTCTCTCTCTCTCTCTCTCTCTCTCTCTCTCTCTCTCTCTCTCTCTCTCTCTCTCTCTCTCTCTCTCTCTCTCTCTCTCTCTCTCTCTCTCTCTCTCTCTCTCTCTCTCTCTCTCTCTCTCTCTCTCTCTCTCTCTCTCTCTCTCTCTCTCTCTCTCTCTCTCTCTCTCTCTCTCTCTCTCTCTCTCTCTCTCTCTCTCTCTCTCTCTCTCTCTCTCTCTCTCTCTCTCTCTCTCTCTCTCTCTCTCTCCCCTCTCTCTCTCTCTCTCTCTCTCTCTCTCTCTCTCTCTCTCTCTCCCCCTCTCTCTCTCCCTCTCTCTCTCTCTCTCTCTCTCTCTCTTTCCCCTCTCTCCCCTCTCCCTATACATATATTTTTTTTTTCAAGGAAATTAATACCGAAGGATTACAACTTTTTAATAAGTATCAAATTTTAAAAACAATAAACATTTTCGGTTTTCCATCACTATACCAAAATAATATTGGGTTGTTCTTCACAAACTACCGTTATAGTTAAAATTGCGAACTATTAGCAAAATATTTTCAAAAATACGTTTGCGAACATTATTAATAACTGTTTCTCCAATTTTGGTCTTGTAATATTGTACGATCGCTACTTGGAGCCATCTTCTGGATTCACCCAACTTCTGATTCTTAGCACAAGTTTGAACGGCGTCCAGTCAAAATGTTAAACTAAAAACATTTCAAAAGGCTGACATTTTGCTTTAGGTTGAGACCTCTAGTTTGTGGCATTGTTACCCTTTTACAAGTTCCTTTAAGATTATATTTATCACTTAATGGGGCTAAAATAGTAACTAATATTAGTTGACACTTTTCTATCGAAAAGTTACAGGGGATGGAGCTTTTGGGACACCCTGTATCGAATGCCAATATACTGTGTAGACAGCTTTAGTTTCATCTAAGACATTTTGCAAAGACTTATCATTCGAAACACCTGAGACAAATTATTATTTCACTAAGGATTTTTTTATTGGTACTTCCATGGAACAAACCCATTCCCAAATTTAAGCGTGAATTTTACGTGTAATAAACTGTTAAGTTTCAAGCAATTTAGAGAATACCACTTAAAAACGTTTGTTATAATCAGTAATAGAACATCTATTTCTTATTGTCCAGTATGATTATCTCTTCGTATTGCGTGGTCTATATTGTACAAAGAATATGTATGAAGAGATATTGTTAAAGCCATGTACTGCAATTTTAAATGTTCAAAGTAATTATTGTGAACTGATATCTCATCTGAGTGTTACTCATTTCCCAGTACTTGCTACATATAACAACAACTCATTTTAACAGAACGTTTCAGATGTTTACGTGTGTAAGTCTCGCTGGTTCACGAGAATGCTATTGTAAACAGTATTATTAGACTTAGGTGATTTTAGATTTCATCTAACGTGTAGCTAAAGTCATGTTGTATTTTGGTCAAACATATTTCTAGCTAGGTTATATTATATTTGAGTAATACTTAAAACGTATTTTTAGATTGTTCAATAAGTTAAGAATGTTAAGGTAAATACTAAAAAATGTAATGCTTTTAATAATTTAACTATCGAAATCAACTCAAACTCACTTTTATGTCTATATCGTATTAAATAATATCTACTATTTGAACTTAATGTAATGTCAACATTTTTTTAGCTAAAGCCTAAAGCTTAAACACTATCTAAATAGTACCTAAATAGAATTTGTACATTAGACTACCTTCAAACAGATACAAAGTATATGGGCTTTTTACTGTAAATACTACATATACAGATTTTTTAAATCAAATAAGCTTCAATTAGAAGAAAATATTGGTGCACCAAATAAAATAAAATAGTATTTAAGGTATACGATAAATAATAAAGAAAACTGTTAGGAAGGTTTATGGGTTTATGAATGAATTCATCTACTGCTTACTGGGTAGATCTATTTAATTAAAGTGGTCTAGGTCTCAGTGTGTGAGACCGACAGTAGGCTTGAGAGACCGACTGTAGGTCTGTGAGGCCGGCAGTAGGCCTGAGAGACCGATAGTAGGCCTGAGAGACCGGCAGTAGGCCTGAGAGACCGACAGTAGGTCTGTGAGACCGACAGTAGGCCTGAGAGACCGACAGAAGGTCTATGAAACCACTGAGAATTAGTGAATGTTCTCAGAATTCACGTTTAGACTTAACAAATTAAATTAAATTGCTCAAATCATGACCATTAACCTACTTACCTGTTTCATTTATTATTTACAATATGTCTTAAATTCTATTTTATTTTGTATAATTTTTTTATAATCGAAGCTGAAACTATTTTTTAAGATGGAGTATTAACTCTATAACATGAAGTTATAAAATCATAGAATTTGTATATGTTTGTAAGTAGGTCTATAATATACATTTATGTCTATTTAGCTAGTAATGTCGTTGAGACTTGAAAAACTGGTTGCCAAGGCCTACAGAATCGACTTCAGCAAGTGACGTAAAATACATCGATAACCACTGTAAAAGCCTCGCCGATCTTTATCGGCAGCTAGAATATGGTCATAAAGGAGAATAAATTGAACCAGATATCACCGCAAAGGCCCAACTAATCACGTGAAGTCGATAAAGGCGTGGCGCCCCAGGCGAAAGTGGCTCTCCCGACACCCCGGGCGCACGATGTTTGTACTTCCTCCCCGGAGATACCGAGAGCGGCTTCACCCCCAGAACGATCTTAATAAAACTGCAGAAAATAGGGTATTTGCTGTGAAAAGTTAATGTGTCCCATTACAGGGGGTGTTTTCCCGCCAGGAAGGGAGGTTGTAAAAAATAAGGGTAACGCCTGATGAGTCGTTTGGGGATCACAGGAAAGGTTAGTATTTCCTTTTTTTTATTGTAATTTAGTTCTTATAACCTTCCTCTTACTGATAAGGGTGAAGAGTATTTTACCTTTGTTTCAATGTTTAAAAAAAAACTTTGTATTGAAAATAATTTAAAATGTCACTTGACACAAGTTTAGTCTTAATACGTATAATCCAACACGAAATCTCTAAAACCATTGAAGAGATGTTGATTAAATTTGGAGAGAAGTTATCTTTTTTAGCATAGAGACTCATTATAAAAGAATATCTTCAATTCCCATTCCTAAGAGGTAGAAACGCCTCTCAAAATTTTCCATTTATCCATACGAGTAAATTGGACAGTAATTTAAATTTTTAATTTACTTAAAAAATTAAATTTAAAACAATTTTTACTATGAGGCTCAGTGGAAATTAAATTAAATGAAAAACATAATTACTCTATAAGGTGATGTTATAAAATACTTAAGCTGTTATATTGATGTGATAGTTTGAGGAGAATAACACATATATTTCGTAAGATGATGAAAATCAACCGTCTGAAAATGAGTATGAGCTAGAACGTATGGAAGAAGAGTATTACGGATCTTTACCGTCCATTTCACCTCCACCACCGACAGGAACACCTCCGACGGAATATTCCCCGCCGGACGATGACGATACACCACGGTTAGAACACGAGACCAGAGCTACGGGTGCAAGACACCCTCCATCTCCAAATATTAAGTCCTTGAAACGGCCCGTTTATCAATTCGAGGAGGGAAGATTAAGCAAATCCAACTTCATAAGTAAAGGTTCTTAGTTCAATCCCAATCAGAGTCATAACAAATTTTGAAAGGGATCAGCTGAACTACCGGCTGTTCATTTGGCATTGGGCTTCTAGGTTAATTAATGAAAGTTTCCTAGGAATGGTCGGCCAGTTTGTAACTATGTCTATATTCACTCACCTCATTCTCAATCCATATTCGATCATCCCTCATATTGACGATCGGCGTCTTAATAATACATAAATAAAGTAAAGAACCAGAACGATATGAGAAAGTGACAAATATTTTGGTGATCGATTTCGGAAAACGTTATTCGGACCAAAGGAACTCTTTAATTGGATCGTCGTGACTAACTGACATCGATAACCATAAAGTGTGTGTACTTTCTAATATTTATGTTACCAAGCGTGTTAAATTGTGTATTGTTTCATTTATATGTAACTTATACCAATATTAAGTTACCTGAATCTTGGATATATCTGATTAATTTCATTTTATAACAATATTATGTAGATTGGGGGGGGGTTATTTCTTAGACGTATGTGTTTCGGAATAGGAAGGAACTTTGCCAGGCGTTTATAATATAGTATAACAATGTTAACCACTCCTGGTTAAAAAAAATTATAACACGTTTTATACAATTCAAGTACATCCATCTTTGTGCAGATATCGGCCTTTTTATTTACTTTGTACATTTCAATATCGTGTCGTGGGTTCAGATTTCAAATAGAAAAACTGTAAATATAGATTTGTTTAGCAGCATTTTAAATTTATTTGCAGTGTAAAATATTTTTGTCAACCCATATAATTAAAATGACGTTTAATGTAATTTATGACTGACATCGTACCAAGCCACCAGTCCACTACAAGATAATCTTATTAAAGAAAATATTTACTTTAATTAAGATAAATGTATTTATCAGCATTCTTTAATCACGTATTATCAAACTATTCAATATAGTGTATAATGATTGAAATACGGAAGTATTTAACACGACGCCTGAGACTTCGGTGTAGACAGTTTGCTAACGGCATCGTGTAGTTGCTGCTGCTCAATAAAAGAAGGCTGAAAACTAGGAACTTAAACTTTCTGAAACTATTTGAATGAGAACACAAAGTTATGAGATCAAATAAACATATAATTGCAACATACTAAACTATAAATAAAGTGTATTATGTATACACACAATTCTGTTCAATGATATTGTGTAACAATATATAAATACTGTATAGTGTAGTAAAATTAATGGCCTAACTTTGATTTATTAACTGCCTGATAAATAAATTAATAGATAGTTAAGATCCTGTAAACAATCTTAAAATAATTGAGTTATATTGTTAATAAAATATATCTCTATATAAAATGTTCTGACTTTTTTTTTAACTTCACTCGGCAGTGAACATGGCCCTGCGGCAACTTTATTATTTAAGTACCGACCGTTGGCTCAGTGGCCATTCGAACCTTGGATCTTGCACCTTGCCCTCCATAGTTCGAAGCCTTATCCACTGAGACACCACGTTCGTAAACGCTCACCAAAAACTGTAAGAGATTGAAACAATAAAGATTTAAAAACAACGAAACTTTATATATATATATATATATATATATATATATATATATATATATATATATATATATATATATATATATATATATATATATATATATATATATAATGAGCTGGTTGCATGATATAATACTTAAAAATATAAAACGTATTGCTGTTTTATATTACTTTTAAAATCATGCCTTGATTATCATCCATTAGCATAACATTTTATCTTCTACTTTCACGAGCGAAGCCACAAAAAAGAACGCATGCTAGATAATATACTATAAATAAAGCAAGAAAAAGGCTTACGTAAAGGGTATTAACACATCTTAGTAATTACAATAAGACACGGAATCAGTCAAATACAATGATCATTTTAAAAATGAGCAAGGAAACATATAGGCACTTTGAAAACGGTTGTCAGGAACGAAATATCTGTAATGTATGTATTTATAAGTGAATTTTATTGGAAGTGTCAATTCTAGAGGATCTTGTTTTGAAACATTTCAAATGACTTTGAAGTTATCCAGGACGTGAAGTTCTCGAGTGTAACACCTTAACATTTATTTATACAAAATATGGTGTTTATATGAATGTTCATGCCTTATGAAGTGCTGATTTTAGCAGATTTAAAATCATCGTTAATACAAAACCGTTAAAATTACAAATTTAATTTTGTATAACTACGTTTTGTACACATAACTGAAGGATTAAGATGTTTTTCTTTAAACAAAATGTAAAAATATTTATAATTTTAAAGATAAAAAATGCACAGATTCGAATGTAGTAGTTAAACATTTTTTTATATTTTTCCTGTCTCAAAGGAAGATACATTAACTGATTTTGATTATAAAATTGGGAAATAATTAACACACCGAAAATCAATTTCACCACCTTCATAGGTTTAATAGTTGGTTAGTTTAAAACACACATAACGTCCTTCACAATTTTTAAAATTTCTTCATTATTTTATGCACTCTTCTGCTATACTTTTTTATTCTTTTTAGACTTCTTCTGTAGAATACATGCTGACGTACAGTTATAACTGAAATAATTCAATCTATTGATGTGATGGATTGCAAGTAAATTAGTAATTTTCTTCAAAGCAAAAAGAGTATAAACTTTACAAAGTATGATCAATGATATATGAGTATATCAAAATTGTATGTTATAAGATCTTACAGTGGAGTAAGTTGAAGACAGTGAACTCAGTTGACAGTTGACTCTGTTCTAATCATTGTCATTGCTGAAGCAGTTGGCCTGTGTACAGTTCCATTAGAAGAGGATGACATAGAATAAACACAACGTTTTATTAAGAACTGAACTTATTAATAATGTCTAGTATTTACTATATTATATTGTCTAGGATATACTATAATATTAAAATTTATTGGAAATTATAGTACTACCACCAATTGAGCAGTAATATCATCACAAAATGAAATTTATATAACAGGACATAGCTAGACGGTTTTGCGGATAGATACACTACATACAGTAGTTTCTTACATATTTCTGTTGAACATTTTCGTAAATGAACAATGCATTTTTGTTGAACATTTTAGTTAATAAGTCCTCTTACTATTTTCACAATATTTTATAATAATACATTTTATATACATTTAAATATATGTATTATAAAAATCAATATTCAATTATGAAGCGTACTCTTACCATTTTCATTGAATACACCCTCACCTCTTGCAGTCGACTCCTCTATTTTCCTTCGTCAACCCTTATATTTCACAGTTAACTCCCCCAGGCTCTTGTTATCTGTTGATAATGACAAATGGTATGTCCCTGTCTCTTGTGTTGTTCTTTGTGTTCACTCCTCATTGTTCTGGTACCGTCTAACGCACATTTGGACCTGAAATGGCATCATAAATTAAGGAATGTTTATATTCCAAAACAACCACAAAATTTGCTTCTGTCTGGAAATATTTTCAGAGTACATTTTCTTCTTTGGGTCAAGAGGGTTAAAATATATTTTTTTTAACGTCGTTGGCGTAAGTGTGGGAGGGAGAAACATTAACGTCAATCATGTGAATTTGGGTGGGAGGTCCATCAAAGTCAAACATGTGAGGGTGAGTTGGAGGGCCATCATGTAAGGTTGGGTCATCAACGTCGTTCACGTTAGGTTGGGTTGGAGGGCCATCAACGTCAATCATGTGAGGGAGGGTTGGAGGGCCATTAAAGTCAATCGTGTGAGGTTGGTTTGGAGGGCCATGAACGTCATTAGTGTGAGTATGGGCCATCACGTCGTTAATATGAGGGTGTGTAGGCCATCAACGTCGTTCATGAAATGTTGAATAGGAGGGCCATCAACGTCAACCATGTAAGGGTGGGAGGGAGAACCTCACTGTCATCTGCGTCAGGGTAGGTAGGAGGGAAGTTCATTAACGTCTTGTGTTTAAGGATGAGTTGGAGGGTTATATCGTCATTAATGTGATGGTGGGAGAGTGGGCCATCAACGTAATTCAGGTAAGGGTGGGTAGGATGGCAATCAACGTCAATCGAGTGAGTGTGGGCCATCAACGTCATGTATGAGGATGGCTGGGGGGCTACCAAAATTATTAGTGTTAGGGTGGGTGAAAGGAATATAATCAGTGTAATATTTTTTCAGATATTGTTATGATCTAGGGGGTATTCAAGCGAATCAGCATAAAAATTGTAAGGAGCAAATTCAATCTTTTCTTAAAATCCTGTTTTTTTTTTTTTAAGTCAATTAGAACGATTTAGAGTTATAGTAAAACATATTTTGTTGTGTGATTGTTCTAATCAAATTTAATTTCATCAACAAGTTTTTGTAGTGCTAACTTTAAGCTGTCGACTACAATCAATTTTAAAAACTAATCGTTACCCTAAAATAGTTTTCTTCCGTATAAAATATTATATAGCCTGTCGTTTTGATCGTAAATTTAGTTAAAATGAAACAATTGTTCATAAAAGATAACTATTATTTATACATAAATTTTAGTTTGATATCTCCTATTTTTGTCTCTTTATATAAAAATAAATTATCTTACTGTAGTTAAGAACCCAATCTGAAGTTTAATTTGATGCAATGTAAAATTATCTTCTACAATTTACTAATGCACAGCCTAGCCAGAAACTACCAATTGAGAGGCTCATTTAACACCTGGAAGACCCCAGGTAAAATAAATACCCAATGGTCAGTTACTTCACCTTGATCCAGACTCTCGCTTATCAACTTGCCCCAGCATAAATGTTGCAGGAGAGCCAGACATGGTGAGGACTTGGGAGTCGCCCCACGTCCCTCCAGACGAACTTACCATCCGTCTTCATTAGACACATCACACTTAGATTCACCTCTTCCATCTACCCCAGCTCCAGGGCAAGTATCGGTTACCTAAACTCCCTCGTTAAATGGGTAATTGGGGCCTACTTTACCGCAACGTTCGTTTTCCAGGGTAAGAGTGAAATGGGGCTGAAAACTGTTCATGGGAATTAGAGGTAATAATGTACAAAGTCTTAAACTTTAAACATACAAATGAAACTAAACTCACCTAGTTAAAGGTTAATCGTATATACGTAGAGGTTAGAATATAAATAAGAACAACTATTGTATGATTTAAAAGTTACATATAATTTATATATTTTACGCAAATTTACATTTTGGTGTTGCTTGTAAATATTTTACTTATTTAAGCACTACAATGTTTACTTAAGTGAAATTGCTTTCGTAAAAACATTATACACTTTTAAATCCTGTAAACTCTTGCTTAAATTGTAAGAATCAAAAGTAGTAGTATCCATAATCGTTTACGTTTACAAAGGGTCTACTTTTAAGGTTTTTTTCTATTAAAAGTTCAAGTAAATTCATGGAACATAGTATGTAAAAGTACAAGTGCCTTTAATCCAACAATTGATTGTTGTATATTTGTTATTCTTTTCTGTGCTATCCTGTAGAATATATAATGTGTATAGTATTTCAAAAGAAATGTTCTGATTTTAATAAAACAGCATAGAATCGAAAACACAACTGAAATTAAATTCTAAAATTTCTTAATTATTGTACTTAATTTTTACAATCTAATTTATCAACATTAATTAATATTAGTTAATGGAAGCCACATAAGGAATCAATTGATTACTAGTGGTTTGTGGTCATAAAGTGACATCAACAGGAGCTTCGTGTCCTGTAGTTGTGGTTTCTGGTATGGAGGGGAAATGGATTAGGATGTTAGCATCCCTTTCACCCACAACACTGTGTTGGTGATCACAAGGTGATGGCACAAGGTGCTTCGTGTCCTGTGGGTGTGGTTTCGTGGATGAAGGAAACATGAGTTTGGGTGTAATTCTACATTTCACACACAACACTGTGTTGGTGGTCATAAGGTGATGGCACAAGGAGCTTCGTGTCCTGTGGGTGTGGTTTCGTGGATGAAGGAAACATGGGTTTGGGTGTAATTCTACATTTCACACACAACACTGTGTTGGTGGTCACATAAGGTGATGGCACAAGGAGCTTCGTATCCTGTGGGTGTGGTTTCGTGGATGAAGGAGAAATGGGTTTGGGTGTAATTCTGCATTTCACACACAACACTGTGTTGGTGATCACAAGGTGATGACACAAGGTGCTTCGTGTCCTGTAGGTGTGGTTTCGTGGATGAAGGAAACATGGGTTTGGGTGTAATTCTCCATTTCACACACAACACTGTGTTGGTGATCACAAGGTGATGACACAAGGTGCTTCGTGTCCTGTAGGTGTGGTTTCGTGGATGAAGGAAACATGGGTTTGGGTGTAAATCTGCATTTCACACACAACACTGTGTTGGTGATCACAAGGTGATGACACAAGGTGCTTCGTGTCCTGTGGGTGTGGTTTCGTGGATGAAGGAAACATGGGTTTGGGTGTAATTCTCCATTTCACACACAACACTGTGTTGGTGGTCATAAGGTGATGGCACAAGGTGCTTCGTGTCCTGTGGGTGTGGTTTCGTGGATGAAGGAAACATGGGTTTGGGTGTAATTCTACATTTCACACACAACACTGTGTTGGTGGTCATAAGGTGATGGCACAAGGTGCTTCGTGTCCTGTGGGTGTGGTTTCGTGGATGAAGGAAACATGGGTTTGGGTGTAATTCTACATTTCACACACAACACTGTGTTGGTGGTCATAAGGTGATGGCACAAGGAGCTTCGTAACCTGTGGGTGTGGTTTCGTGGATGAAGAAGAAATGGGTTTGGGTGTAATTCTGCATTTCACACACAACACTGTGTTGGTGATCACAAGGTGATGACACAAGGTGCTTCGTGTCCTGTGGGTGTGGCTTCGTGGATGAAGGAAACATGGGTTTGGGTGTAATTCTCCATTTCACACACAACACTGTGTTGGTGATCACAAGGTGATGACACAAGGTGCTTCGTGTCCTGTGGGTGTGGTTTCGTGGATGAAGGAAACATGGGTTTGGGTGTAAATCTGCATTTCACACACAACACTGTGTTGGTGATCACAAGGTGATGACACATTGTGCTTCGTGTCCTGTGGGTGTGGTTTCGTGGATGAAGGAAACATGGGTTTGGGTGTAATTTTCCATTTCACACACAACACTGTGTTGGTGGTCATAAGGTGATGGCACAAGGTGCTTCGTGTCCTGTGGGTGTGGTTTCGTGGATGAAGGAAACATGGGTTTGGGTGTAATTCTACATTTCACACACAACACTGTGTTGGTGGTCACAAGGAGATGGCACAAGGTGCTTCGTGTCCTGTGGGTGTGGTTTCGTGGATGAAGGAAACATGGGTTTGGGTGTAATTCTCCATTTCATACACAACACTGTGTTGGTGGTCATAAGGTGATGGCACAAGGTGCTTCGTGTCCTGTGGGTGTGGTTTCGTGGATGAAGGAAACATGGGTTTGGGTGTAATTCTACATTTCACACACAACACTGTGTTGGTGGCCATAAGGTGATGGCACAAGGTGCTTCGTGTCCTGTGGGTGTGGTTTCGTGGATGAAGGAAACATGGGTTTGGGTGTAATTCTACATTTCACACACAACACTGTGTTGGTGGTCATAAGGTGATGGCACAAGGAGCTTCGTATCCTGTGGGTGTAGTTTCGTGGATGAAGGAGAAATGGGTTTAGGTGTAATTCTGCATTTCACACACAACACTGTGTTGGTGATCACAAGGTGATGACACAAGGTGCTTCGTGTCCTGTGGGTGTGGTTTCGTGGATGAAGGAAACATGGGTTTGGGTGTAATTCTCCATTTCACACACAACACTGTGTTGGTGATCACAAGGTGATGACACAAGGTGCTTCGTGTCCTGTGGGTGTGGTTTCGTGGATGAAGGAAACATGGGTTTGGGTGTAATTCTGCATTTCACACACAACACTGTGTTGGTGATCACAAGGTGATGACACAAGGTGCTTCGTGTCCTGTGGGTGTGGTGTCGTGGATGAAGGAAACATGGGTTTGGGTGTAATTCTCCATTTCACACACAACACTGTGTTGGTGGTCATAAGGTGATGGCACAAAGAGCTTCGTGTCCTGTGGGTGTGGTTTCGTGGATGAAGGAGACATGGGTTTGGGTGTAATTCTCCCTTTCACACACAACACTGTATTGGTGGTCACAAGGTGATGGCATAAAGAGCTTCGTGCCTTGTGAGTGTGGTGTCATGGATGAAGGAGACATGGGTTAGGGTGAAATTCTCCCATTCACACACAACACGGTGTTGGTGGTCACAAGGTGATGGCACAAGGTGCTTCGTGTCCTATGACTTTCGTGGATGAAGCAGAAATGGATTTCGGTGTAACTATCCCTTTCATATACAACACTGTGTTGGTGGTCAGAAGGTAATCAAACAAAGAGCTTCGTGTCCTGTGGGTGTGGTTTCGTGGATGAAGGAGACATGGGTTTGGGTGTAATTCTCCCTGTTACCCATAACACTGTGTTGGTGGTCACAAGGTGATGGCAGAAAGAGCTTCGTGTCCTGTGGGTGTGGTTTCGTGGATGAAGGAGACATGGGTTTGGGTGTAATTCTCCCTGTTACCCATAACACTGTGTTGGTGGTCACAAGGTGATGGCAGAAAGAGCTTCGTGTCCTGTGGGTGTGGTTTCGTGGATGAAGGAGACATGGGTTTGGGTGTATTTCTCCCTTTTACCCACAACACTGTGTTGGTGGTCACAAGGTGATGGCACAAAGAGCTTCGTGTCCTGTGGGTGTGGTTTCGTGGATGAAGGAGAAATGGATTTCGGTGTAATTCTCCCTTTCACATACAACACTGTGTTGGTGGTCACAACGTAATGGCACAAAGAGCTTCGTGTCCTGTGGGTGTGGTTTCGTGGATGAAGGAGACATGGACTTCGGTGTAATTCTTCCTTTCACATACAACACTGTGTTGGTGGTCAGTAGGTAATGGCACAAAGAGCTTCGTGTCCTGTGAGTGTGGTTTCGTGGATGAAGGAGAAATGGATTTGGGTGTAATTCTTCCTTTCATATACAAAACTGTCTTGTTGGTCACAAGGTGATGACACAAAGCTTCGTGCCCTGTGTTTGTGGTTTCGTGGATGAAGGAGAAATGGATTTGCGTGTAATTCTCGCTTTCACACACTATTTTTAGGTGCTAATATTACTACATACAAACTTACATAACTTAACATGTCGCAATCTTATTGTTACACTGTACATTCTTAAGAATAATGAGTCACTTATATTACGAGAGATATAATTTTATCCCCAGATATTCACAATAAAGTCCATCTTCCGTTCTTCTGAAATAATTTTCCGGCAATATTGGCCGATCTGTAAACCTATCGATGGTGAGAAAACAAGGTCATCACAATTGATTGCTATGTTTTGTAGTAATTCGAATTAAGGCTGGAGTTCATGGTACAAAGATAATTTACCAAGAACAGTTCAAAAGAACGTAAAAGGTTTTTACTAACAAGTTTTTTTTAATGGAGGGTCAAGGGAAATATTATTCCCACATAAACTTATAATTAACTTTGAAGCATTCCATTGTCTCCACTCAACCACAATCCTATCATATTCTTTATATTACCTTCATCCTATAAATATCACTAACAAAATATAATCTTTATGTCACGGAACCTAACAATTATGTTAAACACATAGCACATAGCGATGCTAAAACGTGGGATTAAAACTTCATTTAATTCTGTAAGTTAAGGTCAACATTTCCAACCAGGTGAAAAATCTCTTAGAATACTCCCATAAAAGAAGCATTATGATGAAGAAATTTGTTTGACGTTATCTTTTAGGCAATAATATCATAATAAAAAACATATTTATAATCATTAATATTTCAAATAGTATCAAAATAGTTTACTTCCAGTTGAATACCATTGTACGCGTATGGGTGGGTGAATACCATTGTACGTGTAATTATTTAACGTTGTACCAATTAATAATTACAAAGAACAATCACATTGCGTTCTATTGCTCTATTGACATTTTTATTTCATGATAAATTTAGCAAAAGAGTTGTTTTTTTCTTGCTGATTAAGGTTTTTATAAATACAAAAATTAATTGTGGTATGTCCCTACCATACACTAGGGTTTAATTTACTTTGAAAACTGAGTATTTTAGTAGAATCAGGAGGAAAGGTAGATTACATGACAATCTCTGGAGAAGCTAATGCTGCACTTTTTGGTACGTTGTGGTAGTTTAGACAACCATTGGATTTGGATATGGTGTAATTAATTTTGGTTTATCAACTGTGAGCATACATTTCAACAGTAACACCAATTTTGTGTATGTAAAAATACATAGTTGTATTGAGTACTGTGAAATATACTGGGTCAGTTCATCGATGGAGTAGAATGGCATGTCCAACAGCCGTGTGAGCAATGAAGTTGAGGCTTTCTAGGTAGGTGGTTGAACATTATGCGTCGAAATTATCCTCTCGCACAGTGTCTGATGATACGTTGGGAGCGTGTACAAACCTGCTTATATTTCTTGTGTTATAGGAGTGAATGTTATGCATCTTGGTTTTGTGTTTACTATCGGCATGTATTATCCCTTCGGCATGTGTATAGAGCAATATAGTCAATATTTTAAGGACTGTAAAGGCATCTCTGCAACTGTCAAAAGATTACAATATTAGCTGGTTTTTGGGATTTATATTTTCTGAATCACTAGTAATGTACTCTTTGTGAGTTTTGTCAACAATATTACATTTATAGTACCATACCATATTAAGGGCATGGTTTGATATGCGTTGTTGTCACATGATTTGCTCTTGGGACCCACAGACACCAAAGTGTCACGTACTCTACGGTGGCCCGTTAACGAATAGCCCTATCAATCAATCAGCCACTCTGCAGGGGGGCAGTGTCCCACCAGCCATTATGTAAGTATGATTGATACGTCTGCCCTGCAGGCCGTGTGTAAGGTTTGCTCAACCTGCTGCCCTGCAGGTGGTATTACTGCGCGTGTCCCTGAGGTGTGTTACTCAGTAACGTAACCTATGCATTTTGGATTAGAGTTCAATAATTTAATACCGACACGCCATTCACTCAATGGGTGCCATCGACGTGGATACTACTAGAGAAGTTTGGGGTGACTATGTTGGGTGGCATTCAGGGTTCGGATGTTGTTTAGGGGGGAAGAGTGAGTATAAAGCTGGTCAAATAGCTGAAATCAGACCAATACTACGTGTTCGGATTCCACGACAAGCTGCAGGTCCCTTAGTTGTCCTGGCATTTGGCTATTAGTAAATGGTTCTTTCTGAGCTTAGTCAAACTCAGTTATTAATAATGACTACACTCGTTCATCTAGAGTCATCACGCTCATTCACCTCTCACCTTTGCCCGTGTTCCTACGATCGGCGTCTTAGTAATGAATAATAATGAATCACTACAGTAATTTTAGATGTTTTCCCACTTTTTACTTAATTTTTCTTTTTTTTATATGGAATTTGTTCCCCGGTTCACATGGTCTACATACCTGTGCGTAAATTCGTTACACGACATTGCAAAGTGCTAAGAAAATTAAATATAATAATAAAATAACAATTGAACTTATAACATAAATAAATAACATAATCATTCATAAATGTGAACAATTGTGTCTTTTATTTTCCTTTTTTAATTTTTACAAGAACTACATCATGCAGAGTGGAAAAATTTGAAAATTCTTTCACAACTTTTGCATGACTTTACTTGTAAAAGTGAAATCTTATACATTATCATGGTTACAAAGAACACACTTTTTGACACCATTAGCGACATTTCACCTCTTCAGGGGGACGGCCCACGAGGAGTTGAACGAATATCTTTAAGGTAAGACTAGGTCGAGTTTGGTATCAAATGAAAGGTCTATTCACGAGAAATTAATTTCCACAACTGGACTTTGAAGGGTTTATCCTTTCCAGAGTAGTGGTCATTTTAATTTCAAAATAACTAATTTGAACAATATTATTTCGCCAATCTTTAACGGTTAGAAGTATATTCTGTTCAGAAATTATAATTTATGGAACTCAAATATTTTAGAAGTATCATCATCAATTTATCTATGGAAAAAATAACGTTCATGTGAAAGTTTTTCTATAATTTTTTACACCCTGTAGATAGAAAATACTGGGTTTTATTGTTGCTGTGTATAAGTTGGTTTTTGTCGTATTATACACCTACTCAAGTTAATTATAAATCTTCTACTATGTGAGGTTTGCCATCAACTTCTAGAATGTTTCAATGTAAGTGGTTGCATTGCCTATGCAACCATCTAATTAGTTCGGAAAGATCTGTTTGCGAACTAATTAGATTGCGAATTATATATGGATAACTAATTGCGAAAAAATATATGGAAATATTTTATCAACTCTTTATACTGTGCTCTTTATACATTAATTTGAGTCTTTTTCCATTATAGTTCCATATATGTTATATTCATAGGCTCAATTCTGTAGTGTAAATGAAAAACAATTAAAAAAGATCATAGTCATTTTTGAACTCCAATAATTCTTTTTTATATGCGGTAATACAAACTAAGAATAAGACATTTTTCATCGTCTAAATTGTTATATCCATGTTTACTATTTTTGATCATTTTAAATATATATTTTGATGAGTGTTATGTTTATTATTTTCAAAGTCGTATTGATTCAATAGCACAACACATTTCATATCATGTCATTATGTACTAAGTCTCACAGCCACGTCAAGTAGGACATCTGTATTCCTGTCGCTGTACTGTATGCCGACATACGGCGCATTACCATGGGAGTCATACACCCCTCCCGGCCACACAACGCCATTTAACACACCATTATTGCCTATAAGTCACATGGTATGCAGTTGGTGTGTAGGAATGCTAGGCTAACATTACAGAGTGGGGCTGAATTTAATTTAAATATCTCACTTTTAATAACTTTTTACTTCGTTCTCTGCAGTTTTCTTAGTAACAAAAATTTTAAATAATTTAGTTTGTTTTATGACATTTTATTACTATAAAAATCATAAAGAAACTGATTGAGGAATTCCAGTTTAACATACGTCAATCAAAATGTATTAATTTATGTCTTATGAGAGATTTTTTGGACTAAAACACAAACTCAATGATTATTAAGATAGTTTTATAGTATTACAATATCTTTTAAATAAATAAGATAAAGTTACTACTGATAAAAAATATACTGATAAATTTTAATAGCAAATGATTTTCATGGGATAAAAAGGGAAATGTAGACTTTTCTAGAAACTGGTTATTTTTCTTGTAAGGCGTGAACAGTTGGCTGGAACCAGCAGATCTTTTTAAACGTGTTTTAGTCTGGTATCAAGTCTGGCACATCTATAACATAAAGCCTGTCCTGTCAGATATTTCATATATTTATTTAATAACCTATATAGTATGTATAAGTAAAGAAGCTATTACTGTACTCACAAATATTTACTCAAAAAAAAGAAAATTATCGATAATCGTAGGCCCATAAGAGCTGTTACCATATATATCCAAACAGATATTTAATCAGTAACACATACTACGCATATCCAAACAGATATTTACTGAGCAGCAATTATAATGGATCGGTGATTGTACTGAAGCTGTTACCGCGTATATCCAAACAGATATTTATTTAGTAACATATGTAGTAACTAGTATTTATTCACTAACGCATAGTATATGATGAACGATGATATAATAACGTTTACCACGTACATACAAACTTTTATTTATTCACTAACACATAATACATGAAGAAAGATGATATAGTATCTTTTAACACGTACATACAAACTATTATTTAGTCAGTAACACATAGTTCATGATAAACGATGATATAGTATCTTAAACCACGTACATACAAACTAGTATTTAGTCAGAGTAACACATATTACATGATGTAGGATGATATAATATCTTTTACCGCGTACAAACAAACTAGTATTTATTCACTAATACAAAGTACATGATGAACGATGATATAGTATCTTTAACCACGTACATACAAACTAGTATTTAGTCACTAACACATAGTTCATGATAAACGATGATATAGTATCTTTAACCACGTACATACAAACTAGTATTTAGTCAGAGTAACACATATTACATGATGTACGATGATATAATATCTTTTACCGCGTACAAACAAACTAGTATTTATTCACTAATACAAAGTACATGATAAACGATGATATAGTATCTTTAACCACGTACATACAAACTATTATTTAGTCAGTAACACATAGTTCATGATAAACGATGATATAGTATCTTTAACCACGTACATACAAACTAGTATTTAGTCAGAGTAACACATATTACATGATGTACGATGATATAATATCTTTTACCGCGTACAAACAAACTAGTATTTATTCACTAATACAAAGTACATGATAAACGATGATATAGTATCTTTAACCACGTACATACAAACTAGTATTTAGTCAGTAACACATAGTTCACGATAAACGATGATATAGTATCTTTAACCACGTACATACAAACTAGGATTTAGTCAGTAACACATAGTTCATGATAAACGATGATATAGTTTCTTTAACCACGTACATACAAACTAGTATTTAGTCAGAGTAACACATATTACATGATGTACGATGATATAATATCTTTTACCGCGTACAAACAAACTAGTATTTATTCACTAATACAAAGTACATGATAAACGATGATATAGTATCTTTAACCACGTACATACAAACTAGTATTTAGTCAGAGTAACACATATTACATGATGTACGATGATATAATATCTTTTACCGCGTACAAACAAACTAGTATTTATTCACTAATACAAAGTACATGATAAACGATGATATAGTATCTTTAACCACGTACATACAAACTAGTATTTAGTCAGTAACACATAGTTCATGATAAACGATGATATAGTATCTTTAACCACGTACATACAAACTAGGATTTAGTCAGTAACACATAGTTCATGATAAACGATGATATAGTATCTTTAACCACGTACATACAAACTAGTATTTAGTCAGTAACACATAGTTCATGATAAACGATGATATAGTATCTTTAACCACGTACATACAAACTAGTATTTAGTCAGAGTAACACATATTACATGATGTACGATGATATAATATCTTCTACCGCGTACAAACAAACTAGTATTTATTCACTAATACAAAGTACATGATGAACGATGATATAGTATCTTTAACCACGTACATACAAACTAGTATTTAGTCAGTAACACATAGTTCATGATAAACGATGATATAGTATCTTTAACCACGTACATACAAACTAGTATTTAGTCAGAGTAACACATATTACATGATGCACGATGATATAATATCTTTTACTGCGTACAAACAAACTAGTATTTATTCACTAATACAAAGTACATGATAAACGATGATATAGTATCTTTAACCACGTACATACAAACTAGTATTTAGTCAGTAACACATAGTTCATGATAAACGATGATATAGTATCTTTAACCACATACATACAAACTAGTATTTAGTCAGAGTAACACATATTACATGATGTACGATGATATAATATCTTTTACCGCGTACAAACAAACTAGTATTTATTCACTAATACAAAGTACATGATGAACGATGATATAGTATCTTTAACCACGTACATACAAACTAGTATTTAGTCAGTAACACATAGTTCATGATAAACGATGATATAGTATCTTTAACCACGTACATACAAACTAGTATTTAGTCAGAGTAACACATATTACATGATGTACGATGATATAATATCTTCTATCACGTACAAACAAACTAGTATTTATTCACTAATACAAAGTACATGATGAACGATGATATAATAAAGTTTACTACGTACATACAAACTAGTATTTATTCACTAACACATAGTACATGATGAACGATGATATAGTATCTTTTACCACGTATATACAAACTAGTATTTAGTCAGTAACACATAGTACATGATGAACGATGGTAACATCGTTTACAACGTACATACAACTAGTATTTATTCACTAATACAAAGTACATGATGAACGATGATATAATAAAGTTTACCACGTACAAACAAACTAGTATTTATGCACTAATACAAAGTACATGATGAACGATGATATAATAAAGTTTACTACGTACATACAAACTTGTATTTATTCACTAACACATAGTACATGATGAACGATGATATAGTATCTTTTACCACGTATATACAAACTAGTATTTAGTCAGTAACACATAGTACATGATGAACGATGGTATAGTATCTTTTACCACGTACATACAAACTTGTATTTATTCACTAACACATAGTACATGATGAACGATGATATAGTATCTTTTACCACGTACATACAAACTTTTATTTATTCACTAACACATAGTACATGATGAACGATGATATAGTATCTTTTACCACGTACATACAAACTTGTATTTATTCACTAACACATAGTACATGATGAACGATGATATAGTATCTTTTACCACGTACATACAAACTTGTATTTATTCACTAACACATAGTACATGATGAACGATGATATAGTATCTTTTACCACGTACATACAAACTTGTATTTATTCACTAACACATAGTACATGATGAACGATGATATAGTATCTTTTACCACGTACATACAAACTTGTATTTATTCACTAACACATAGTACATGATGAACGATGATATAGTATCTTTTACCACGTACATACAAACTTGTATTTATTCACTAACACATAGTACACCTGAGCAGGTACAGCAAGAGCCGTGGGCCAAAGATGCGCAGTAGACTAACGCTCAGACTTAGGAGTGGGGGTAGCGGCCGGCTCAGTTCACTGCTGGCTATCCTTAGTGACGAATCGCTCCGTCGCGCCTACATCTAGCATTCACGTGCCTGTTCTGTCGTTCTTTAGTGTTTTATGTAGTGATTGATTATTGTTATTTTGTTTATATCGATATTAAATGGAAGCTCAGCAGCACCATAAACTAATTGGAGGACGAAAAGTATTGCATAGCCAAATTCGAGAGATTATTGCAAATGTGTATAAGTTTATGAAACGTCAAGCGGAAACTGGAGCTGCAATAAATATAAAGCAGGTTCAATGTCGTGTAGCAGAAGCCACAGGTATATCCCTGACGTCTGTAAAGAGAATAGTTGCAGAAAACAGAACCATTGTCCAGACTGGAACCAAGTTTAATACTCCAAATAAAAATAGGCACAGAGTAAAGAGCAAAACGGAGCTAGATGACTTTGATTTGTGCGTAGTCAGACGAACTGTAAATGAGTTCCACAAAATTAACGGTGAACGACCTACAATAAAAACTCTACTGCCAGTTCTGAGAAAAAAAATTAATTTTACTGGGAGTAAATGGTCGCTTGGCAAGGTTCTGCACAAGCTAAATTTTCGCTGGAGGAAATCAGTCAATAACAGAAAAATATTAATTGAAAAAAGTGATATAAGGGAACTACGTTTGAAATATTTAAGAAGTGTCCAAAGTTATCGATCGGAAGGTAGGCCTGTAATCTATATGGACGAAACATACGTTCATTCTACACACACAAAACTCTTGAGTTGGAGTGATAGAAGTGAGGCAGGTTTAAAAACCCCAATTAGTAAGGGCGAGAGAATAATCATTGTTCATGCCGGAAACGAAGATGGTTTTGTAAATAATGCAATATTGACATTTATTTCTGGGAAAAAATCAGGCGATTATCATGGTGACATGAATTTCAATAATTATGAGAAATGGATACAGGAAAGATTAATTCCTAACATACCCCAAAACTCTGTGATTGTTATTGATAATGCGCCCTACCACAATGTACAGTTAAACCCAGCTCCCACATCGTCAACGTTAAAGGCAGACATGATAAAGTGGTTATCAGAACGAAACATACACTTTTCTACTAACACGTTAAAGCCAGAATTATACTCTGTTATTAAAGAAAATAAACCAAAGTAAAAAACATTTAAAATAGATTCTATCCTGGCGGAAGCTAGCCATTCAGTTTTAAGATTACCACCATACCATCCGGATTTAAATCCAATTGAAATGATATGGAGTTTACTTAAGGAGAGTGTAGCCAAAAGAAATGTTTTGTTTAAATTAGCTGAAGTTAAACAACTTGTAGTTGACATATGTAGCCAGATAACACAAGAGCAATGGCTATCTCGTGTGAACCATGTTAAAAAGGTGGAATTGGATTATGTGGCATTAGAACCGGAAATCGACGTAATAAGTGAACAATTAATAATTAATTTGGGAGAAAATTCCGACAAAGATGATGACAATGATGACGGCGAACCAGAAAGTGATGTTGAACTGTGCGACAATGACCTAAGTGGAGTAGAACCCCTCGATAATCACTGTAAGTAACAACAGATTTTTATTTCAAATAGCTCTATATAAATAATATTATTATTTTGTCATCTATAGTTAAAAGCCATAGATTATTTATATAATTACTAAACTAATATTTTTATATTAACGTAAAAGTCATTACGATAAAGCAGACTGCGTTCAGTGACGTATCGGTGAGGTCGATGCGGCGAGACGGCCCAGTGCTTCCCTCCCTCTCTCCCCACTGCGCACTACTTCACTTCCCCTCTCGCGCCGGCCACGGCTCTTGCTAGACCTGCTCAGGTGTACATGATGAACGATGATATAGTATCTTTTACCACGTACATACAAACTTGTATTTATTCACTAACACATAGTACATGATGAACGATGATATAGTATCTTTTACTACGTACATACAAACTTGTATTTATTAACTAACACATAGTACATGATGAACGATGATATAGTATCTTTTACCACGTACATACAAACTTGTATTTATTCACTAACACATAGTACATGATGAACGATTATATAGTATCTTTTACCACGTATATACAAACTAGTATTTAGTCAGTAACACATAGTACATGATGAACGATGGTATAGTATCTTTTACCACGTACATACAAACTTGTATTTATTCACTAACACATAGTACATGATGAACGATGATGTAGTATATTTTACTACGTACATACAAACTTGTATTTATTCACTAACACATAGTACATGATGAACGATGATATAGTATCTTTTACCACGTATATACAAACTAGTATTTAGTCAGTAACACATAGTACATGATGAACGATGGTATAGTCTCTTTTACCACGTACATACAAACTAGTATTTAGTCAGTAATACATATTACGTGATGAACGATGATGTAGTATCTTTTACCACGTACATACAAACTTTTATTTATTCACTAACACATAGTACATGATGAACGATGATATAGTATCTTTTACCACGTACATACAAACTAGTATTTAGTCAGTAATACATATTACGTGATGAACGATGATGTAGTATCTTTTACCACGTACATACAAACTAGTATTTAGTCAGAGTAACACATATTACATGATGTACGATGATATAATATCTTCTACCGCGTACAAACAAACTAGTATTTATTCACTAATACAAAGTACATGATGAACGATGATATAGTATCTTTAACCACGTACATACAAACTAGTATTTAGTCACTAACACATAGTTCATGATAAACGATGATATAGTATCTTTAACCACGTACATACAAACTAGTATTTAGTCAGAGTAACACATATTAGGCCTACATGATGCACGATGATATAATATCTTTTACCGCGTACAAACAAACTAGTATTTATTCACTAATACAAAGTACATGATAAACGATGATATAGTATCTTTAACCACGTACATACAAACTAGTATTTAGTCAGTAACACATAGTTCATGATAAACGATGATATAGTATCTTTAACCACGTACATACAAACTAGTATTTAGTCAGAGTAACACATATTACATGATGTACGATGATATAATATCTTTTACCACGTACATACAAACTTGTATTTATTCACTAACACATAGTACATGATGAACGATGATATAGTATCTTTTACCACGTACATACAAACTTGTATTTATTCACTAACACATAGTACATGATGAACGATGATATAGTATCTTTTACCACGTACATACAAACTTGTATTTATTCACTAACACATAGTACATGATGAACGATGATATAGTATCTTTTACCACGTACATACAAACTTGTTTTTATTCACTAACACATAGTACATGATGAACGATGATATAGTATCTTTTACCACGTACATACAAACTTGTATTTATTCACTAACACATAGTACATGATGAACGATGATATAGTATCTTTTACCACGTACATACAAACTTGTATTTATTCACTAACACATAGTACATGATGAACGATGATATAGTATCTTTTACCACGTACATACAAACTTGTATTTATTCACTAACACATAGTACATGATGAACGATGATATAGTATCTTTTACCACGTACATACAAACTTGTATTTATTCACTAACACATAGTACATGATGAACGATGATATAGTATCTTTTACCACGTACATACAAACTTGTATTTATTCATTAACACATAGTACATGATGAACGATGATATAGTATCTTTTACCACGTACATACAAACTTGTATTTATTCACTAACACATAGTACATGATGAACGATGATATAGTATCTTTTACCACGTATATACAAACTTGTATTTATTCACTAACACATAGTACATGATGAACGATGATATAGTATCTTTTACCACGTACATACAAACTTGTATTTATTCACTAACACATAGTACATGATGAACGATTATATAGTATCTTTTACCACGTATATACAAACTAGTATTTAGTCAGTAACACATAGTACATGATGAACGATGGTATAGTATCTTTTACCACGTACATACAAACTTGTATTTATTCACTAACACATAGTACATGATGAACGATGATATAGTATCTTTTACCACGTGTACATACAAACTTGTATTTATTCACTAACACATAGTACATGATGAACGATGATATAGTATCTTTTACCACGTATATACAAACTAGTATTTAGTCAGTAACACATAGTACATGATGAACGATGGTATAGTCTCTTTTACCACGTACATACAAACTAGTATTTAGTCAGTAATACATATTACGTGATGAACGATGATCTTTTACCACGTACATACAAACTTGTATTTATTCACTAACACATAGTACATGATGAACGATGATATAGTATCTTTAACCACGTACATACAAACTAGTACATGATGAACAACATATAGTACATACAAACTAGTATTTAGTCAGTAATACATATTACGTGATGAACGATGATGTAGTATCTTTTACCACGTACATACAAACTTGTATTTATTCACTAACACATAGTACATGATGAACGATGATAGAGTATCTTTTACCACGTACATACAAACTTGTATTTATTCACTAACACATAGTACATGATGAACGATGATATAGTATCTTTTACCACGTACACACAAACTAGTATTTAGTCAGTAACACATATATTAGGATGTATTACAGTTGAGAAACTGTCTAAACCAAAGCCGTAATACGATCGATGATGGTATTGGAGCTGTTAGTGTGTCTATACAAACACACTGATGTGGTTCCTACAGGTGTACTGGCACAATCGACGGTAAAATTCATTAACATGTAACGGTATTATGGCATCAGACAATTTTTATGGCCCATCGAAATGATCGCGATCGTAATTGCTTCCTTATGCCATGGCGGGCTATTAATATTCACCAACTCGCCATCGATCCATCAAGACATCCGAGTACAGTTAGACGGTCGGAGTAAATGGTGCAGGAACATCCTCTTCTTTGGGGGTCGCCTCATCATCTTAGTGAAGGTCATTTTTTAGAAGAAGTGGAAGTTGTACTGGTAAGAAACGCAGGATAATATTAAGCCATTTATTCAGTATTTAATAATTATCACACAAACGCTAAGTACAAACTAAGTATCAGATAACTAGAATCTATATTTTCCAGTGACAACCGCGTCAAGGTACTTTCTACAATATTTACAAGATAACCAGACGTTTCGCCCATACTGTTCTAAGATTAAGTATCAGACACCGTCTTCAATTAATTATCTTCATGTAATAAACTGTTTAGGTCATCCAGTATTGGCTAAGACAGTGTTTTTGTTTTGTCACTCAGTAACTGAGTAGATCTTGCTATTCCTCCCAATGTATCATTCATTCGATTTTAAACAACCACGATTCCTTTCTAAGGATCGTGGTTGGTAAACCCTCCCCCCCGCATTGTACGTGTATTGGTGGGTGAGTGGGTGGGGGTGAACTAAATCATTCAACTTAGTTACCCCGAGTGGATGTTTTGAAGAAATAGTATTTCTAATATTGAAACACTAAGTAGAAAATCGTACGTGAATGACTTCGAAATTATTTTACTATGTCACATATGTTTAATTTAACCAAATATTGACAGAATAAAAAAATAACATTATTTTTAAATATCATATTCTTTTTTAAGGAACGGCCGATTGTTCGTAACCTTACACTGTCCATTCCCCATAGACTATTGATATGTGCAGAATTCGTCTTCAGACAGAGCAAGGAGGTGAACCAGTACAGTACAAGATGGACATTGTAGTTCCATCCAAGGCTAGATTCGAAACTTCACTATATAAAAAAGAAGAAAGAAACAGAGTTCACGTCCAATAGTGGACTAAATGTGTGTCGAGTCGAGTCGAGTGCATTGATTCAGAATGTTGTGCTTCATATGAGTTCACTTGGAAGTACTTTTTCACAATTATGAAATATTACATTTTGTGCCTCATGTGCATTGAAGCTGTAGCCTATTCAAGGAATTATACCTCCTACGATACTTCATGACAAAACATAACAACGTCATTTACGAAACTATAATCGAAGAAGAACGGAAGCAAAAAGCTGGAGCTATATGTAAAAAATTGTCAGGACATATAAGACATTTTTTCAAGAATGTAAAGAAACTATCACGTCTTAAAATGTACTGATATACACGTACATTGGCACTGACCCACCCGCCCGCTCATACACGTACAGTGGTATTGGATAATACTAACCCACCCACCCACCCACCCATACACGTACGGTGGTACTAACCCACCCGCCCACACATACACGTACGGTGGTACTATCAATATCATTGCACGTGTATGGGTGGGTGGGTGGGTCAATAACACTGCACGTGTATGTGTGGGTGGGTGGGTAAATACCATTGTACGTGTATTGGTAGGCGGGTGGGTCAATAACACTGCACGTGTATGGGTAAATACCATTGCACGTGTATGGTTTTGGTGGGTCAGTACCACTGTGGTGTATGAGTGGGCGGGTGGGATACAATCGTTGTTATTTATTCATTTTGTCATGCAATGACACGGCCAGCACCTTGCTAGTTCCTCCTATAATCCCCTCAATTTCTCAAAGGCAAACATAGTAATTGTTTCTTCAGTCGTATAAATATTTAAAACAGTCGTTATTTATATATAACTGCCAATAGGGTGTTCACTCCATAACAAATCGATCTCTGTTTCTGTGTCCCCTGTGGTTATATCTACCTCATGCTCAAAGATCTGACGCATTAAACCTCACGGCCAGTGGTTCGTGAACAAATAAGATAACAAATATTTAGAAATCAAATATTTATTAGTTTAATAACAAATCTTCTGACTTCGTCTGTGCCCTATCAAAGCAACAAGAACCATACTTCAGCCTCAAATTATTATGTTTGAGCCATGTCTGTGAAGAGGGATAACCGATTACTGTAATTCATTTCTGAAGAAACCACATTCACTGCCGAATTATGACACAATTAACAATAAAATTAACATAACAGTAAACTAAATCTGAGGTCTAATTCAATGAATTCAAGTTACACAATTTTAGGTAATTTTTGGTTTTATTTATTTACCATAAATTAATTATGTACGTTTTGAACCTTCACCAGAACCATTATTGTACACTAACCACCATTGTGATTTTAGCAACAAAGCATTCCAGTATTTAAAGATGAATTGAGAGACTATTAATTAAAACTCTATAAAACAGAATAGCAAACAAATGTATGTTAATTTATATTCACTTAAACTAATAGAACATCTTGATAATGTAGACAAGGACTTATTTCCCATACATAAAACAAAATTTAAAAATTCATACAAAGAAGCACGTATTTTTATTCGATTTTAAAATTCCTTTTACCTTATAGTTAATGTCCTCCGTACGTGAAGGGGGAGCGTGTCTGCCACGATCAATAATCAATATAATTAAGTTAGCGTACGTTGACTTTGTTGATATCTGATGATCCTACCCTGTAGGCAAAACATTTTACAAAAAATAAACGATTTTATTGGATTTTTAAAATTTTAAAATTTTCCTGTTTAAATAATTCTCCAATAAAGGACTCAAATATAAGCTGTATCCTTATACATCTTATACAGTAAGGACTCAAAAAAAAAAAAAAATACATATATATATGTATGTATATATATATACAACATTTTATATATATATGTATGTAATGTTCAAATATATGTACAACGATATATATATGTATGTAAAAAAAAATACATATATATATGTATGTATATATATGTATTTTTTTTTTTTTTTTTTTTTTTTTTTTTTTTGATTCCTTACTGTATAAAATGTATAAGGATACAGCTTATATTTGAGTCCTTTATTGGAGAATTATTTAAACAGGAAAATTTTAAAATTTTAAAAAATCCAATAAAATCGTTTATTTTTTGTAAAATGTTTTGCCTACAGGGTAGGATCATCAGATATCAACAAAGTCAACGTACGCTAACTTAATTATATTGATTATTGATCGTGGCAGACACGCTCCCCCTTCACGTACGGAGGATATAGTATCCTTACTTTGGTTATACTATCATTATATTTACAATGTAGTTACTCCGTTTACTCCTCACATAAGGAAATACATAACTCCACACTATCCCGATATTGAACATTACCCACGTAAACGCCATTATAACATGTAATTTTCTGCTTAGATTGTCCATTTAAAGTGCATTATATAAAGGATATACACTGTGAACAGTTACTGCCACAATTCGTTTAAGATTTCTTATGACATTATTAGTTTTTTTATTCAATACTCTATTTTAGTCAGTATGTGGATTATAAAACACTCAAAAGATATTTTTCTTTTTTTAATTTCGTATGTTGATTACAATTGATCCTAACCAGTGCTTTTATAGAGACCAACTGTGAGAACAATAGATTACTACGAGAGAGTTGTTATTCTGTTTCTGCAGAACTGTGCGTGAACTTCAACGAATGAACTACTGAAGAACTCAAACCTTGGTCCTTGGCCTCCCCACTAAGCCACCACACCGGTAACCGTTTATCTCCTAAAACAAGAAATATTTCCATCTGAAATGTTGAGTCCTTAATTCTACAAGCAATACATTAACACTGTACGTGTATGGGTGGGTGGGTCATAACCACTGTACGTGTATGGGTGGGTGGGTGGGTCATAATTACTGTACGTGTATGGGTGGGTGGGTTATAACCACTGTTCGTGTAATTTTATAACCACTGTACGTCTTTGGTCAGGTGGGTGGGTGAACACCACTTTGTGTATTTTGACTACGGATTCCATATCCGTAAAAATTAATAAAGTAAAATTAATAATGTTGGCCAAAAGGAGGAGAAAAATCCCTCATCAAGTGCACTAGCTTACCAAAAGTGTATGCTACAAAAATCTATGAGATTAGCGTTACTTACAGTATTAAAAATGTATTTTAAAGGGAGATTAATTTATTATTTGACTACGTATACAATTGTTAAAGAAGTACTTTCTTAAGTTATGCATGGTTATCACATGTCTATGACTTATAAACGAGACCTATATATAGTGATTGTACAGGAGATAATAATAGAATCTAGTTCAGTTTGTTACCTTATAGGATAGTGTAACCCACCCCAACTCTCATCCCCTCATTTCGAACCTAAGGCGACAATAACCGACTGCAATAGACTCAGCTGTCCCTGGATATTGGTCCCTTCTTGTGTGCCTGCAACTACAATCTACCGACTGCCGTTCCAACACCTGTAACAAAATTGGAGGAAATGTGACGTAAGTACAATTTTATTTAATTTGAAATTATTTTAATCACTCTGCATTGGTCTGTTGAGTAACGATTCACAATTTACTAACCTCAATACTAGAAATAGCTGGGCACATATTTTCTTATTTCTTTTACATTTAAAATGTAAAAACAATGATATGATTTGTTTAATCAAATAAAAAATTAATAATGAAGTATTTTGCTTAAATATATTAAAATAATAGTTCAAAAAATTCAACTACAAATTAACCTAACTTGAGTCTATTGTACTATTTTATGTTATATCTTAAAAATCCAACCTTGACGTGTATTTTTTATTGTGAAAAGCAAGTTTTTGTAAATTAGCAACATAAAAACAGTTACATTGTAAAAGTGTTGTCTTACTATAAAGATAACGAATGGCGTACACTCAAAACGTATGTGTTAAATGCTCGGTTTCCGCTGCTATGTTATACTGTCTCGACAGCTTGTTTCAGAACCATTTGCTATTTCACAGAAATACAGTTTTAAAATTACGCTTGGAAACGAAATATATATTTTTTTATTCTAGACAGATTGTCCTTTTTTATGCGCATTGCCATTATACAATCAAGGGGACAATTATACAATCAGAATAAAACAATATATCTTAGTATATTTTCCACATAATTACATTTAAGTATATCTAATTTCGGGATAGAAGTTTTTTACCTAATAGTAATAGGCCTATGGAATATGAAGATTCACTTTCCAAAGTACACTGTCTCTGCAAGACTTTCACGCAAATATTGTGAAAGTTTTTGGTGAATTATTGTGCCATCTAGGTCTAGATATCAAATAATAATTTCTCAAATAACAATGCAGTTTGTCGACAAACTTCCTTTTTTCATTGATATTATTACTATAACTACTACTACACTTTTTTTCAACTCTAGTGGCATTTTACATTTGTTATCAAAATTAAATTATGTCACGGTTCAAAGGATGTAACGAAATGGATAGCAGAGTAAGCTAAATCTCTTTGATTCTCTTGGGACTTTTGATAGCAAAAGTTACTTATAAAGTTTTAAAACTGATTTATCAGTTTATTATAAAAAAATACATGTTTGAAAATGTGTTCAGTTCTTATCATATTTTTAAACATTTATCATTTTTAAACTAGAAAAATTAAAAATGTCTTGCTGCAGAAGAGATACACGGAAGTATTTTTTTCCATTTTAAATTTAGTGGAAACAAATATGTAATGATTCTGAATTAACAAGGAAATAATTATTTACAAACATTACCAAAACACAATCGCATTCTAACAAATATTTAAGTAGATATTTAAAAAAATGTCTCATCTTGTCATCCTCATTACAATCAGAGCATAGAAAATTCACAAAACATAGACTTATGATGTGAACACAACAAAAAAATAAGTATAGGAAATAAAGTTATTAAATGTAAACATGTATAGAAAACAATATACATTTAAAATTAATGCTAATTTTTAAAGTATTTACTGTTAAACATTAGTTGTGTGTGAAAAATAGCCATAGAAACATCTTGAAGTAAATATAAATTAAATCATTTAAAAAAATAAACAATGACTAATCACTGCAAACACGATTGTTTTCAAAACATAAATCTAATTAATTAAGAAAAGATACTAACCCAAATTACAACATCTTCATTGTATCAATACAATTAGGGTATCTCTCAAAATTATATTAAGGGTACAAATAAAATTAATTTGATAATTGTATTAAAATAATACATTTATTTACAGCCATTATAGGGAGTACGACATTTCTGCGTCCCTCTACTTTTATGATACTAAAAGACTCAGAAATGAAATTGGCATCCATCCTCTTGAGTGGACCACTACAACTGATTACGACCATAAAACAGCACTGCTGCCAATTGCGGAACATAAAATGTCCCTCTCTTTGACTTACGTAATGAATTACCCTCATATAACATTCGTTTCTCTTTGAATCATTTGTCACTGATTTGACATTAGTCACTGTGGTCAGTTACTATTCTCTCTAAGAGTTTAGTTTATTATAGTTAAAAATTAGTATTTTTTAGATTGGGTAACAAAAATACAGTAAGGAATAGAAGGTTGTAAAAGAAATATTGAAAACAAACATCAGCTGTATAAAATATAAATAGTTATGTTCATAATTCATGAAAGAATGCAAATAAATAAAGTCTGCGAATATAATTAGAATAAAAGAACATAATAAATCATTGAACTTTAACGTGTTCACCAGAAAAAATTATATATTTTGTTTTATATAAAATATAACTAGGACTAAATTAATATAAACTATATGAGCAGTTATGTAAAAAAATCTCTAATGCTTTCTTCTCTTACAAGATTTTAAGTCATTCACTTTTTTATGTGTACGAAATTGTGGTGGAAACTAAACTAAAATATGTTTTTCTGTAAAGTTAAAATATCAGCCAAGAGCAGTACATTAATTTAATAGGGATACCAGAAGAAAGTAAATGACGTATAATTGTCAAGCATTAAACAAGTTATACCATATTTTAAATTGCAGACGTTAGATTTGAAATTTTTTCAGATAAATATTTATAAAATATTAACGAACTATATAAGTTAAATATTTGATAGTATATAGTTGCCCTTCTTAATATACTCTTTAAGAAAATCATCATGATAAAGAAGTTGTTATCATCTGGAGTATGTGCTTTATAGATATTTATATCTTGTAAATGCATGAAATAAATAAAATAATACACAATAAAATAGATCACTTGGCTGTAAAAATAGCGGAATTTATTTATTTTAAAAATTATACAAAATTTTAGTGAATAACTATTCTGAATTGTATTTTTCTTGTTTAATTATATGTACTGCTATAGTATAAATTGGGTATAAACCTGTTTTGTAGCATGAAAATAAAATAAAATAAAACTTCAAAATCAACTAGTTTATGAAGAAAGAAGATGTAAATTTATAAATTATTCATTATGACTTTAAATTTTGAATTAGGATATAAAATAAATACATTACAAACGTACTATAAAAAAGGATAAATGGTTACTTATTTTAATCAGGTGAAGTTAGGGAAAAGAAACTCTCTTTAACATTTAACATGGGGACCATCCCAACCACCGCCAATGACCAGGTAGGTGGGCTGCGTTCAAGAACGGGATTGATCAGACGGTCACTCATCCAAGGAACACTCGATGTTGCTGACTCTTTTCTTGTTATAACTCCAGAAGCCTTGTTATACTCTGACACTGGTATTATAAGTCGAGAAGGAAAGAAATTACACCTGGAAGACATGAGGTAATGCAGAGAAAAGAGTCAAAAGAAGTGCATGAGTGCGTAGGTAAGGCCAAATAAGAGCAGCATTAACAGTGTATATTACAGTAATCTACGTTGTTTATCTATCGTAATAAATAAATGTTTTTCATGCGGAGATTGTTTTCCCTCCATCAACAGAAGTATATATTTGGGGAATAAATTTGTATTCCGAATGTAAACAAGATGTGTTGGTTGTGAATGGTTGTTTTCTATGGATATTGGACCACTGTTGCGCCATAAATAAGGGTTGTATTCACTGTTGTGTAATATAGCCTCATGAAGGCGTCCTGTGTTGGTAACTTATATGAACGTATTTGAACCATAGGCAGATTTGACATATCTTTGATAATATATAAACATATACGGTATCGGTCAACATAGGAAGTCAATATAATATAAAAAACAGATTTATAACCAGCTAATATTGTGAAGGTGGACTATAATAAACCAACAAATCTTTGAACTTAACTATCCAAAATAGTACGGATTGTACTACTATAATAATATTTTAAACAGAAATATAAAACAAGAAATTAATATAATTTAACAAAAGTGATCTCATCCAAGTCAATCATCAAACAAATATATAACAAAATGTAAAAAAAGTAAATCTAGGGAAAAGTATGATAAAGATTCAAACTTGTACTAATATTATTAAGATAATTAGATATCATAGTTATGTTTCAACTTGAATATATCTACTTTTAGTTAACTATCTCCAATAATGAAAAGACTTGAAAATCAGCTTCAATATTTTAGTATACCATTAAAGTCACCTACTTTCAGTAAATCATTTACTATAACTCGAAGAAACAGTTTTCAGATCTTATGTAAGGAACATATTGAAAATGAATTGTATTTTATAATATAATCTGGAATAGTAATGTGTTAGTTATTGTCTTTAATGATCTATTCAGACTGTAATTAATGAGTATTTAAATTTAATCTACTATTACATTATTCAACTAAACATTGATGATAATGCCTTTAACAACATTTCTAATTTGAGAGTGACATTTAGAGTAGAGGAGGTGATCGGAACCTTATCTGAGCTTGATTGTACCAGAGTACTTGACTGGATTTTATACTAACAAATGTGCTGAAGCATTGCAGATATTAATTGCTGACCCATTGACTTCCCTTTTTAACAAGTCAGTCGAAGAAGAGATCTTTCCTAGTGCCTTGAAAGTGGGGTTTGCTGAGCCTATCTACAACATTGAAAACAAAAACGAAGTCAACAATTACCGGCCAATCGTAATTTAAACAAATTTGTCCAAGGTATTCTAAAAACTTATGCTTAGCAAAATCTACACTTTCTTCAAAAATGCATCCCCTTCTTCCCAAAATGGTTTTATTTCTAACAGATCTACCAAACCCAATGGAGTGACTCTTCAGAGTAAGATCATATCATCCTTCAGTAAACGGAAACTGATGGATGTTTTGTACCTTTAATTCGCAAAATAATTTGACAGTGTAAGCCACAATCATCTTCTGGCCAAAATTGAATCACTTGGCATCAATTATTTCATTAATGGTTCAGATGCTACCTGTATAGTAAGAAACTAAAAGTCATGTTCGGTGGTCATCTGACATCTGAGTGTTGTGCTTATTTTAGCGTACCTCAAGATTCCTATCAAGGACTTCTACCTTTAAACGTTTTTGTAAATAACATCACCAGTAGGTGTAAATGTAGGCTGCTTATTGTTTGCTGATGATATTAATTTATATAGCTCTTAACATCAATTAATGCGAGCCATTACAGGATAGTCTTGACTCGGTTACCGTTTGGTGTGGCAAAAATAACATTTGTATGGCTTATCTCGTTCCACTACTGTAGTGATGGCTCCTTGATGTGCAGTTTTGCTCATACCTTCACATCCACAGCATATGTTCCAAAGCCTGCTGAAGTTTGGGTTTCCTTTGCATTGCTACAAGAGGCATAACTGGTCATTACATATTGCAGACTATTTGTTATGCTTACGTTCGCACGAGCTTTAAATACTGCTCCGTTCTCTAGTCGCAACAGCAGCTTTATCTCCAGAGGACAGTCTAGGATATTCAAGACAAAAGTCTTGAGGCTTGTTGTTACCAAGCTTGGTTTGGAATACCATGAAGTACCTAAGTATTCAAGCAAAAATGTATGAAATCCAAGCAACTGAGAAGTATTTTTATTTTTGAATATAGCTGATTTGATAGACAATCTTAGTATTTCAGCCTAGTAGGCTTTTACTAAGAACTATAAAGAGTAATCATTAAAATATAAGACTCACAATATTTTCATAAGTGTAACGTTGCTGTCAACCATGACAACATTTAAGATTCTAACTTTATTTTCAGATCTTTTCAAAACAATGAGAACTGTACATTATTTTTGTTTTATATCTTCCTGACAGTCTGACATTCCTTTCCATATTTTTCCATACCCCAACCGTATCATTGACTCATATAAATAACAACCCCCGTGAAAGACACGCCTAATACATCTGACTTAGGGGTGAATCCCCTGGAATATAAAAAATCCAAATGAGAACAAATATTATTGACGACATAAAAAAATGCCACACATTTATCAACTTCTACACGAAAGTTCCATTTGGTTTTCAGTAAAGAACAGTCAGCTTGCGATGACTGGGGTGGCTGTAATATCGTCACTTTACTTGGGGAGGGAAGGTCAATTATTGGTAATGGAGTGCAAGCAGTGAATAAGGAAAGTCAGTGTTCGGTCTATCCATCGTACATCTGTTCAGTAATATATAAAAAATAAATATGCAATAAAAGACCCTCTAACCTAACCTAATCTAATCTAGGTTATGTACTTAACCAAGCCTAACCTAACCTAACTTAACCCTATCTAACCTAATTTAAAATCATCAAGCATAACTTAACCTAACCTAACTAACATAACCTAACTTATCCTAACATTACCTATCCTACCGTAACTTATCCTAACTTTACCTAACCTAACCTACCTTACCTTACCTAATCAACCTAACTTAACCTAAACGTATCTATCCTAACTTTACCTTATCTAACCTAACAAAACTAACTTAACCTAACCTAATATACCTTACTTAATATAACCTAGCTAATCCAACCTAACTTAACCTTACCTTACTTATCTTAACCTAACTTATCTTAACCTTGCCCAAAATAATCTATCCTTAGTGTAAGTAAAAAATTTAGATATCATAGGAGTGTATATTATGTGAAAGTACATACCACATCTATTCGTAATACATTGTCATGTTCACAAATACATCTAAAATTAGTCTACAACTATGACATTATAAACTATTATTATGAATGAGAGAAAGATATATGTAAAAACTCTAAATCAAACTATTTATTTACTATACAAAATCTAAAAATATAAGCTTACCCAACGAATAGACTGCTATAGCTTGTATCTTAATGAACTCGTATTTGATTCCTAAAACAATATGAATTTGGATAGTAAAATAACGTAACATACGTATTTATTCATAACTATACATATATAACATTCTAATATATTCTATAAGTATACAATTAGATAACAAATTAACTAAATTTTTTTATTAAGATTTATCTAGAGTATACTGTAAGCATAATTGTTATTAGTAATATCCAAGAAAAGTGAATATTAAATAACAGTAATTCAGAGCACATTACTTAATCATCATGAAAGTTACTCACTTAACGAAGAATAATAAAACTAACGAACATATCTTTATATAAAAAAAGAGAAAATATAGCTCATTCTACTTTTAATTCTAGATAGTGTCTATAATCTACACAACAAATATAAACATATAATTTACTTTTAATTAGTATCTAGTATAAATTGCATACTCTTTTGGAGTTTAGCTAAAAAAAAGTATTCTTAATTCATCTACTGTATTTATAAAGTAATATTGCAATAAATTTGTCATATGTAAGAGAAAATATCACATCTCTTGAAGAATTACTGAAATCTTATAATACCTATATTAGTTAGGATTTTAAATATATAATTCTTACATAACAGCAAACTGTTTAAAAGCTATAGTTTCCTTTGCTGTCTACTTCTGTTTAGAAACTATAAGTTTATATAAACGTTTTCTTCTAACATTTTTTTTCCAATAATGTTGTATCTATTTCTGGAGGCAAGCCATTGAATATTCAAAATTATATTGTGTTGAATTAAATAACTATCATAATAAGTGACATATCATGTACTAAGTGTCATTTTATTACACAAACTATACTTAACTGTGAAACCACTTTGAAAAAAATAACAAATTTTTCAAAATTAGTAACAGAATAAGGGTTATTAAAAAACAGTCTAGGGCTGATTCTATTTATATTTGTATATGACATTCAACCTCAACACCAGCTAAAATGTCTAATTTAAGCCTGAATTCTAATATTAGGAATAAAACCGGTTTGTTATATCAATTTTGCAACACCGAAAGTTGTCGTTTTAAACAGTTGAGTGTTCTAAATATGAAACGGTTAATATCACGGGATAAAATACAATGAATAAAAAAGTCTTGAAATTACATTTTCTATCAGAAAATATAAAAAATATATAGTGTCCCATAAGAAAAAATTAAACTGTCCGCCATTTTGGAAAATGGTGGCTTTTTTTGAAAATCACTAAACGCATAATTCTATTAATCAGGTAAAAGTAGATGAAGTTCCCTACTTAAAGTTTGTTGTATCTTTAAAGGTTTATTAAATTAAGGTTTTTTTAAATCCCAATTGTGGCACTTAACAAAAATCACCCTGCATAATAGAGTAAATAGTTTTAATAACATTTGTTTTATACAACCCACATAAACTTCTTAAACAGGGTTTGTATTATTAAGTTTTTTAATTTGTTTTATGGAAACGATCACAATATTTGAATCAGTAAGAGAACAAACGAATCTACCACTGAGCACTAATATAAACCAAGCATTAAACAATTTGTTACACATGTTCCAAGTACCATAAGTACAAGGAAAAAAAACAGCAAATGTCAAAGTGTCCGGATAAGTATCGCCATATTGGATTTGTATCAAGTTATGTTAATTAAGTTACAGCACCGCGTCGTAACGATTTGACGGAAAATCGATTATTTTACATCGTTTAAAAGATAATATAAGTAATTAGGGCATCTACTTTTTAATTTCCAAAAATATTCATTTGTGATAAAATAAAAACTGTAAGTTATAGTTTATTAGTATATATTTTTTATGAAAATGAAAAGTGAATAACCAAAATTTAAAAAAGAGTGTTCCAAATAGTGATTTTAAAACTGCAAACGCTGCAAAAATTATAATTTTTCGACAAATTGCAGTCTTAGTGTTGTATTACATGTAACATTACTCTTATGGGATGTATATCCAATATGGCGACTATCTGTACAGACTAGTAAATTTTACATTTGAGAAGCTGAAGTTTGTTAATATCTTACTTATCATGTTCATTTGTTTTCGTTTTCAAAAATTCACAGGGAACTCTACCTCGGCATAATTTCTTTGCTCGTATCCCACTTTTGAACCTATGTTTTAGGTTCCAACTGCATTAAGTAACTTTAATGTAAAGTTTCGTCCTTTAAAACGAATGTTAAAAATAACTCACAGCTGGAATTACTTTCGGTGCGAAAGTGTTATAGTTCATATTTTAACTTTTTTTTCATATTTTCAGCTGTTTTACAGTACTGTAGTACTAAAATTGGTCAACAGCAAAACAATACTAGGTACAACAATAACAATAATATAACTCTATTTTTATCGAAGACATTGTAATTATTTCACCTTGGCTTTTTTAAGTAACTGAGCTTTGTTTGGGTTCAAATATATTCAATAGAATATTCCACTTTTGAAGCAAAGTTAAAATAATTTCTATCAGTGAAATATGCGTATAGATTGAAATATTTCAAAAATAATTAAAAAAATTTAAATAAATATTTTAAATGAATAGCTTCATTAGTATTTTCCATACTATTACGTATAATAAAATAACCAGCAGTTTTATAAAAACGAGTTGAACAAACTAAAAAAACCAAAACAGTAATGTGAGAGTTTATGGAGACAGTAGAGACCTCCTAACCACTCCGACAGGAGCCTTTAAGCCTTTGGAAATTGGCTCCACTCGATGAAAGGGGTTCGAAAGTCAGGGAATCCCCGCCTCGTGGCCAGCACTTCCGACACCTGGTGGTGTTTTTAATGCTTGTGGCATATTATTGTTTTATGTTTTTAAGGCTATAATAAATATGCATTTATTTATAACTTGTTTTAACATTTCTATTGTAAATTTTTTTTAAATATTTGATTTATCTTTACTTATAAGCTAACAATGAGGAAACACGTTCCCTTTCAAATGAATAATATAAAATAAAAGTGATAGATATTGATTTCCCCACTCCGATCTGGGAAAATACAATATATTCCAGTATTCTCGTCTCGTGAGTGTTGATTGTTGAGCATCAACTATTGGTAAACACTAGTAACACTAAGCGAAACGTTCCATTCTTTTCTACGACTTACAAGAACCTCAAACCTATTTCACGCATTAAATCAGTCAAAACTGTATTATAATTCCAATTCATGAAAAATGCAAAAACAGTAAATGTATTCAACAGCGAATTTATGTTGAACAAAAATGCACCATTTTATCCAAAAATGTCACCATCATTTGAAAGTGTTCTCTCAGACACGAGCTATTTAATTAGGCGCAGAACACGTTGGAATGTATTCAAATTAAATTGAGCTATACAGGTCTTCTAGATTTCAAAATAAATATTTATATAACACTATTTTTAGTATTTTACAGAATTTTTATAGTATTATTCCGAGAAGGTTTGACTGAAAAACCTATCAGAACAGCTAATTTCTTTGAATAGCAAATTTCTTAAGTATGCAATCAAACTAAAAAAATACAACGATAGTATAAATTAGTTGTAAGATGATACTTGATCATTTACTTACATAAAATTGCTAATTGACACAGATTGATGCATTTATTTTATTTACGTTCATGAATAAGTATGGCTCTTTAAATAGATATATTTTCAGAAGACCTAATTCTTCAAGAAAAATAATTATATTAAAAAAGAACTAAAGATGTTCTCACACACATTTTATCTATGCTTGTAAAAGTTATTAAATTAATAATTTATTATCTAAAAAGATGAAATATACAAGGTGTGTTTTTAAGGTACATAATTAAATAAAAATGGTGCTTGATATTAAATACTTATAAATAAACCTCCGTTTAAGCTGAATCATCTATTAAATAATTAAGTTTTATTCAAACTTATTTGTTGGCGTTGGATTGTTCATGATAAGTAAATTTGTAAATTGCCAACGCTCA
The DNA here is from genome assembly GCA_035578905.1 of Stictocephala bisonia. Classification (NCBI taxonomy): domain Eukaryota; kingdom Metazoa; phylum Arthropoda; class Insecta; order Hemiptera; family Membracidae; genus Stictocephala; species Stictocephala bisonia. The sequence continues at coordinate 119,445 of JAQJVL010000147.1, read as the reverse complement.
ATTGTTCATTGACGTTCTTAGTGAGTACCACGCGTGAGTGTAGTGGTTCGTGGTTCCCCGTACGGTGTCTCCTGTACGTTGATGAATCTGGAGATCGTATGCTGTTAGATAAGTTGAATATTTTTACTATTTAATAATATATATTTTGTGTATTGTTTAGTGACAAAGTTTTTCATATTTTGTTCTTTGCTTTGAAATAATTGCGTATATTTGTAATAGTTTGTAAGAAGACAAGACTATCTGGTGAAGTCCATCGTAATTTACATATATGTACATAATTATGGGGTTTCTTCAATTTATATTGTTAGATATGTTAAAAAAATATAGTTTTAATCGAAATATAGGCTAAGTTAGTGGGTAACACCTGAGTACGACAGGAGTTTATTTGTTCCTGTCAAAATTTTGTTTATGCATGTGGAAACACTTGAAGAGTTGGAAATGTCACACAGATTTGCCAATCATAAACAACCAAAAACAACCAATTTTATTATTTGTCAAAAAGCTCAATTTTTTATAAAAATTACCGATATTCAGAATGCACTCTCGTGATGTATTAAATATATATTAATTAAAAAATTATAGTAATATAAATGAAATGGAACACAATGTTGTGTCTATATGACCTTATAACCCAGAACCCAACCCCTTTCCCTCAATGCAATCTTAGATAACAATGTCCAGCAACAATGAACCGAGTTGGGCTCAGATATTGAGGCCCTTCTTGTGTTCCTGCAACAATCACATCTAGGTTGACGTCCTTACCTCCTGCATTATATAAAAGGTCATGTAATAAATATATGATCATACAGTTATTTAATCTAGCAAATTAATCCATGTTGTAGTAACATATGTAGCATGTATAAGTACGAATGGGTCAATACAACTGTATACCCGGATATACCGTACCGGATATATATCCTGTATACCGTACGGATTCCCGCCAATAGTGTATATCTTAATGCAACATTAACAGGTTCAACTGTTGATTCGATAATAAGATTGTATTGTGGTTGATATTAAGTTTTATAGACTTGTTTTTATAGCCTAAAGTATAATATAATATAAATATAATATAAAGTATTTGTATAATATAATATAAAGTATATAATATAAAGTATTTCACGTCCAACAACAACAACAAATAACAAATAGCAACTATCGTGTACAATATGCGGTACCAGATCCACAGGAAGTCATATCTCTGAACTGATGTAAGGAACTATCTTTAGAAGCTGAGGGACGGATATATGGGACATTATTTGCATAAGGAACATATAATTTTAGTTATGCTGTGGGGGGGGGGGATGGGTGAGGCTACACATACGTGTTCATCCGTGTTCTAACAAGCAGAGCTACCACATGTGCCTTGCGTGAATGATAAAATGGGGAAAGTGAAAGTATAAATCTCCATGGGAGCTAGGAGGAATCACCTGGGGACGTATAAGGTTATGTGATAGCATGGGGAAAGTGTGGGAAGCATTATACGAAGGCTTGATCCTTGTTATAACAAACAGAGTTATCACAAGTGTCCTGCAAATGAAAATCTCCATGAGAGCTAGGGGATATCCACGAGGGACATATAAGACTGCATATGATAGCAAGGGAGGGTATTGGAAGCTGGATATGAGGGGTCGATCCGTGTTCTAACAAGCATAGTTATCACAAGTGCCCTGCATCATAGGAAGGAAGAGGGAGCTGAAACTGGAAATCTCCACGAGAGCTAGGGGACATCCACGAGGGAGACTACATATGGTAGCATATAAGACTACATATGATAGCAAGGGAGGGTGTGTGAGGCAGGATATGAGGGGTTGAACCATGTACTAACAAGCAGAGTTATCACAAGTGCCCTGCAACATAGGAAGGAAGGGGAAACTGCAACTGAAAATCTCCACGAGAGCTAGGGGACATAGACGAGGACATATAAGACTACATATGATATCAGAAGAGGGTGTGTGAGGCAGGATATGAGGGGTTGAACCATGTACTAACAAGCATAGTTATCACAAGTGCCCTGCATCATAGGAAGGAAGGGGGAACTGCAACTGGAAATCTCCACGAGAGCTAGGGGACATAGACGAGGACATATAAGACTACATATGATATCAGAAGAGGGTATGTGAGGCAGGATACGAGGGGTTGAACCATGTACTAACAAGCATAGTTATCACAAGTGCCCTGCATCATAGGAAGGAAGGGGGAACTGCAACTGGAAATCTCCACGAGAGCTAGGGGACATAGACGAGGACATATAAGACTACATGTGATATCAGAAGAGGGTGTGTGAGGCAGGATATGAGGGGTTGAACCATGTACTAACAAGCAGAGTTATCAAAATTGTCTTGTATCATTGGTAGGTTGGGGAAAGTGCAAGTCGAAATCTCCACGAGAGCCAGGGGACATCGACGAGAGACATATAAGACTACATATGAAAGCAGAGGAGGGTATGTGTAGCTGGCTATGAGGGGTTGATCCGTTTTATAACAAGCAGAGCTATCACAATTGTCTTGTATCATTGGTAAGTAGGGGAAAGTGCAAGTCGAAATCTCCACGAGAGCTAGAGGACATCCATGAGGGACAGATAAGACTACATATAAAAGCAGGTGAGGGTATGTGAGGCAGGATATGATGGGTTGATCCGTGTTCTAACAAGTAGAGTTATCACAATTGTCTTGTATCATTGGTAGGTTGGGGAAAGTGTTCAAGTCGAAATCTCCACGAGAGCTAGGGGACATCGGACGAGAGACATATAAGACTACATATGAAAGCATAGGACGGTGTGTGAGGCAAGATATGAGGGGTTTATCCGTGTTCTAACAAGCAGAGTTATCACAATTGTCTTGTATCATTGGTAGGTTGGGGAAAGTGCCAGTCGAAATCTCCACGAGAGCTAGGGGACATCGACGAGGGACATATAAGACTACATATGAAAGCAGAGGAGGGTGTGTGAGGCAGGATATGAGGGGTTGATCCGTGTTCTAACAAGCAGAGTTATCACAAGTGCCTTGCATCATTGATTGGATGGGGAGGCTCCCAATAGAAGTAGAGATGTCCAACAAGGAGTCCCTAAAATATTTTTTTATCAAACTTAATAAATGCAAAAAAAATTTTAAGATGAATCTAAATATTATGAAAATCTTTCATTACATTACATTACATTTTAGTCTGAACGATCTAAAAGTGGTCAAATGTCAAAACTCCATATAATATATAAAGTCATAATATCTATATCATAATTATTTCAAATCGTCTTTACATATAATGATAGGCTTTAATTTATTTTAATACATTATCTAATTTGTTTATTTATTTGAATTTACCAATGTTAAAGTACAGCCGAAGTCAATTATATTATGATTACATTCTTACATTAATATTAAACCTTAGCAGATATAACATGTAAAGATAAATATTTACTAAAAGATATACATCCATTAACAACAACGTTTATAGTAAGCAGAACAAAAGCAAGGAAAACGTATACACAGCGATCCAAATAACGCAAATATCTGTATCACCACAAATAACTACTTCTTTATTATCCAAAAAATACATACCAAGAATTGTACAAATGTTCGGTAAAAGTGAAATCCATGCCCCTAATGTTGACAAGATTTAATATATTATTTCAAACGTATATTTTGATTATATAAAATAAATTACTTCTGTCAACAGTTCAAATTTGTTGTGATGTGTACAACGATCATTTCAGCATAATTATGCCATCTTCAGATACAATGGTGCAAAAGTTTCAAGGAACTTTATAAAACAAAAATAACATAAATTGACATTTTAAAAATATATAGAAAGATGTTTAAACATTAAAAAAAATCTTTCTATTTTTTTAATGTTAATTTATACTATTTTTGTTTTATAAAGTTCATTGAAACCTTTGTGGCATTGCATGTGAAGAAGGCATAAATATGCTGAAAAGATCGTTATACACATCACAACAAATGTGAACTGTTGACAGAGGTAATTTATTTTATATAACCTTAAAACAGTTCAGGGGCTAAATAAACAGTTTTTGAGTATATTTCAAAACTATACACATTTAATGTCAAAATGAATAATATTATTTATCCCATATATACTCAATTCTTTTTATGTTATTTAGTGTTTTTATGATTTTATATTTCAACTGATGTTTCCCTGTTTTTAATTTTTTTCATTTAATTTTTAAATTATTAATTAATCTTATTCACGTATCCGTTAATGTGTATATGCCATTATTTTTAACATTTATAGCTTTTAAAAACAACACGCGATCCATTTAAAAGACTAACGTGTATTGCTCCTCCTATTACAGGTAAAAAGTAGTACATCAGGTGACGTTCCATACACCCACAATCGAAACAATTGATAACTGTGTGTAGTAATAATCTTTAAAAAAGTGATGTAAAGTGATAGTAAAAATATCTTTACATAAATATTGTACTTATTTAAGGGCTAAAAACACTACAAATCAACCTAACTGATTTATGATATTTTGTACTGTGTACAAATGTTTTAACTTATACAACATTATCAATACTTCAGATAGATTCTTTGGTGGGATTTTTTTTAAATATCACATTTATAATGGTTTTTTTTTTTCAAATAAACCAAAAGAAATAGAATATTATAATTTTTTAATTCTAATCATGTGATATACCTTAAATTAAATATGTTTCCTACTAATATAGAGGTTAAAATGCATATTTTACAAACACATAAACTTTATTCAAAGACCAGATTCAATCATGAAGAATCAACAATAACTTTTACATTCATATAATTTCTATATTCTCACATTAACCCGTAGTATAACAGCAATACAAACTCGTACAATAGGCTCAGTTTCATTAGTTAAAAAATGTTAAATAAAGGATTATTATGAACTTTTTATAATTTATATTAATTATTATATTAGTTTTTGTGACGAAATAATTAGTATCAAGATAAACTCATACATGTTGGACTTATGTATTCCTTATTTACCTGCGTGATACTAAAACACCCCAGGATATATTTCCTCTCTAAGGGTCTCTTTATTGCTCCAAGAAACTCCAGAGTCTCTTTATATTCTGCATTTCCACGGCCTTCCTATTTGTTTCTAACCCTCCCAACTTTTCCAATACCATTTCATTACTATTTCAAATCCTTTCGTTTCTTGGAAAAACGTATATGTTTCACGCAGGTCCTTGTTTCTTTCCACTACTTATTAAAAACTCTTATTAGCACACGGTTTATGAGTATTGAAGTGTTTTTACTACATAGTTTTGGACATGAACTTAGTAGTTACATAGTTAATGTATTTACTCTAAAATTGTATAAAGTAATAGTAACATTGTTAAGCCTCAATTACTTTATACAATAGGAGAAGAATAACGTGTCTTATACCTAAAATTGTAATGTAAATTGCAGTGAAATAAACACTGATATACAATTCTTTAAGAAGTTTAATAAAATCACTTACTTAATTAATAAAATATAAAATTAAATAAAAAAACTAAAAAACAACTAAAAAAAACTTAACAATGTTTAAACCAATGTTTGCTACTTGTAATGTTTATTATGTCACAAGAATCAAGCTATCCACTCATGTAGATGATAGAATGTTCTCCGTTTTCATTAATACGGGCCCAATTACTTTTCCATAAACAAATGGCGATGAATACTCTCATTGTAGTTGAGTGTATGAAATAGAAAGTGTACATTGTTCCTAAACTGTTCATGGTAAAACAGGGGCGAAAGAATAAACATGTAAGTAATGGTATTCATGGTAACAATGGTAAGTAAAAAATAATAATATGATAACTGTGCAATTAATTATTTGTAAATTTCACAATATGAAAATATGTCGTAGCATTTTTAAACAATTCACATTAATTAGAATATTTTGAAACCTGAAATACAAACGAATAAATGATTATAAACAATACGTGATTGAAAGTAATACAAATTTAAAGCGTAGAAATCTAACTATATATCGGCAGCGGGGAGAGGGGAGAGGCAGCTTGTTTTATTACAAATCTAAAAGACATAGTATAACGTGAAAAAAATATTATTACATGTTTATTTTGTGTTTAAGGTATTCATATTTAAACGTTAGAAAGTATGTAAGTATGTGGCCATATAAAATGATTAAAAAAATATGACGTTACAAGAATTTAATAAAGTCCAGTTTTGAACAATTAGACTTTATGGCTTGACCTGGTCACCATCTACTTTTGTCATGTAAATTATAAAATTATCTTCTCATGAAGCTATGATGCTTCCAAACGTGTATGGAAGGGTATGTGGATCAATACCATTCTACGTATATAATGGAACGGTGGGTGGTAATTGTTTTATACAATTTTACGTGAAAGGGAGGGTGTGTGGCTCAATGTCACCGTACGTGCACGGGAGGTGTGTGGCTCAGTTCCACCGTACGTGTAAGGGAGGGTGTGTGGCTCAATGTCACCGTACGTGCACGGGATGTGTGTGGCTCAGTTCCACCGTACGTGTAAGGGAGGGTGTGTGGCTCAATACCCCCATACGTGTACGAGAGGGTGTGTGGCTCAATACCCCCATATGTGTACGAGAGGGTGTGTGGCTCAATGCCACCGTACGTGTAAGGAAGGGTGTTTGGCTCAATACGTGTACGAGAGGGTGTGTGGATCAATACGTGTACGAAAGGGTGTAAGGATTAATACCCCCATACGTGCACGGTAGGGTGTGTGGCTCAATACCCCCATACGTGTACGAGAGGGTGTGTGGCTCAATGTCAACGTACGTGCACGGGAGGGTTTGTGGCTCAATACGTGTACGAGAGGGGATTTGGCTCAATACGTGTACAAGAGGGTGTAAGGATTAATACCCCCATACGTGCACGGTAGGGTGTGTGGCTCAATACCCCCATACGTGCACGGTAGGGTGTGTGGCTCAATACCCCCATACGTGTACGAGAGGGTGTGTGGCTCAATGTCAACGAACGTGCACGGGAGGGTTTGTGGCTCAATACGTGTACGAGAGGGGATTTGGCTCAATACGTGTACAAGAGGGTGTAAGGATTAATACCCCCATACGTGCACGGTAGGGTGTGTGGCTCAATACGTGTGTATTAGAGGGTATGTGGCTCAATACGTGTGTGTTACGGTGAGTCGATCAATACCGCAATGTTGATAGGAGAGTACATCTAAAAAGAAAATAATGCTTAAAATAATTGTTCATACGATTACTAAACTTTGGTAGTCACTTATTTATTTAGTCAATGACAAACATATTACATAGGAGGCAGAAAGTTCACTATTTTTAGTTTTCACATGTTTAAGGGAATGGGAAAAATAATAAAGTATGACTAAAAATATGACTAACAATTAATTTATCTTCATCTTAAGTTAACTACGCATTAAAACCATACGTATTTAATTAAGCAGTAACCCCCGAGGCTACCGAGGTTTAACATTGTTTCCCAGAGGCTAGTGTTCGTTTATAATTTTATAAACAACTGTGTTTTTTTAAGTAAATTACGCTGTGTATAATAGTAATATTTTTAGAGTATATTTTAATTAAAACTTGTTTATAATATGTTCCCAATAATGTATCTTTAAATAAAATAGGCATATTAAAAATGTTATAGTAATTATATTTTTATGATAGTTATATCAAACTGAGTGTAAATAAAAGTGTTATTAATCTATAACAAATAAATAATGTCACTTACGATAGATATCGTAGTTTGTAACCTTTAAAGGGTATAAGCCACATACACGTAGTTTTCTCGAAGACAACTTCATATTCATCATACGAAGTACTGTATAAGCTGGCCCCATTACGTAATCAAGTGTGCGCACTGAGTCTGTGATACAGTATTCGGTTTACTGGATCATAAACCGACTCGTGTGCCTCATGAACCCTGTTTGCATTACTAATACCTTGCAGTATCCATATACAGTATATAATACGTGAAGCCGTTCTTTGTTAACGTAACTCCTCCTTTATTTCTTAACCAATTTTAACGTGTTTTTGTGTGAACAGGTTTGCCTCTATTCGTAATTGTGCAATTACATCTTAATTAATTGTTCAATATGTTCACCCCGAAGACACGGAAAGCCTCGAAGTACATAACTATCGCACGTATACGGGCAGGTTGGTAGGTCAATACCACCAACATGCAAGGGGGAGTGAGTGAGTAGACAACAAATCCAGTATAAAATTTACACGACCTTATCACTAAAGATCATTTTTAAACATTCGATAAAATTAGTTAAATGGTTAATAAAATATGACATAATATACTTTTTATCAGTGCCATTAAGTGCCATTGTTATGAATTCTATTTTACCACTTCAAGGTGATTTTAAAAGGCCTTTTATGTAAAATTACGATAGCATATGGAGCAAACAATATTTCTAAATCCTTTACAAATCCTCCTTCATTAACTGCAAGATAGTAAGTAAAACAACCATCACTATATGACAGTTCAGGTGTAAGTACATTTTTCTGGGAGAGGTTTCACTATGTTTTAAAATGTTCACTGAAAGTAAAAGCAATTAATCACAAAACACTCATAAAACATTGATAGTGTCTGCAGATATTGGACAGTACTGATATGACATCTAAGGGGGGACAGCTCCCCTCGACAATACATCTAAAAAGACAAAACATAGCTGGCCATAAATAAATCAGAGATATTGAGATGAGCTCGACATCGAGGTCCCATTCAATTTATATGAGACCTCCCCAACCCTCTTCCCTAGCACCACTACAACACCACATGAAAGATATGGTTATATCGTCACTTTCAGTATATGTTGGTCTAGAGGTATTTCATCTCTTGAGGATTACAAAATACTGTCCTTGATAATTGTTCATGGCTATAATAAAATTATAAAATATCCAAATGTAAGATAATGTTAAGTGTTAAAATTAATTCAATCAGTAGAGTATTTGTACTTGCATAGTTCATAGTGTTACTAAATAGTTTAGCCCTGGAAGTTCCAAGGATAATAGGCTATGAATCATCTACTAAACGAATGTTATTTTAATATTGAACGGTTGTAGGAAAGCTATATTTTAACCCAAAACTGATCGTTTCAACGTAATTTTACATTTCCACATTGACAAAAATTGTTATTTAATTTGGAATTATTGATGGTTACACAATCAAAATATTTCAGACGTATTTTCTATTACATCTCGTCTAAAGATAAAAATTAAACTAAAAATTGCATAAAGTACATAACACAGAGTATTGATAAATCATAGAAATGACTAATGTTTATTTCTTTACTACAGGCCCGGACAGTAAATGATCAAAAAATACTAAAAATGATTTAACTTAATTTATACGTCGTTCTAAGCTTGATTATTTAGTGGTAATCAAATCTTCCCATGGTCACTGCTGCTTATGATGTAGTGGGCGGGGCTTGATATTGTACCACTAGCACAATACATAATTTAATATTATATTCTAATTGCGTTTAATTAATATTAATATATATATATATATATATATATATTTGTATACTGTATATCAAACATAATTTTGATGGGTCAAATTAAATATGTAGAACAACGGTTCATTATTGTATCTAAAACTAAAAACTGATTTCATAGCTACTGTAAACTTCCAAACGATGTATTATTACTTAATATCACAACATTTATATTCGATATATAATTAGGGAGAATAAATTCAATATTGAAACAAAAATTGCATAAACATGTCAGCAAATGCAGGTGCATTTGTATATTGGCAGTCCCATTTTATGATTTTAAAAATTCCCAGTTCATTTAAGAGATACTTTTAAAAGTGATTCACAAATTCATTAAATTTTGGGTCTTGTAAAGCTTTGCCATTACACAATATGCTTACCAAATAATAAAACTCTTTAAAATATTACTTCTATCATAACAAAAAACAATTACAACTTTATTGAGCATAGAAAGTGACACAATACATGAGAATTATTCATCACTCAGTTCAATAAGGAATAAATAATGTAATATACATCATTCCTGGCAAAAGTGAACAGCTGGTAGAAACAGCTGCTCTCTTCGACGGGTGCAAAAACTAATGTTCCTACCACTCAGGGCCGTTTAATCGTTTTTATCAAAAAATCAATATATGGGCTTAAAGGGTCTATTTACCACGTAGAAAACTACATAAGGAAAGTAAAATATTCTTTCCAAATTTTCGAACCATGTTTACGTTTCGTAAGTATTGAATAGTAATAAAATGCATTAATCTAAAGATACCACTGTACGTGTAAGGGTGGGCGAGTGGGTCAATAACACTTTACGTGTATGGGTGGGTGGGTTGGTCAATACCACTGTTCGTGTATGGGTGGGCGGGTTGGTCAATACCACTGTACGTGTATGGGTGGGCGGGTAAGTCAATACCACTGTACGTGTATGGGTGGGCGAATGGGTCAATAACACTGTACGTGTATGGGTGGGCGGGTGGGTCAGTACCACTGTACGTGTATGGGTGGGTGGGTAGGTCAATACCACTGTACGTGTATGGGTGGGTGGGTTGGTCAATACCACTGTTCGTGTATGGGTGGGCGGGTTGGTCAATACCACTGCACGTGTATGGGTGGGCGGGTTGGTCAATACCACTGTACGTGTATGGGTGGGCGAGTAAGTCAATACCACTGTACGTGTATGGGTGGGCGAGTGGGTCAATAACACTGTACGTGTATGGGTGGGCGGGTTGGTCAATACCACTGTACGTGTATGGGTGGGCGGGTAAGTCAATACCACTGTACGTGTATGGGTGGGCGAGTGAGTCAATAACACTGTACGTGTATGGGTGAGCGGGTGGGTCTATTTATTTATTTATTTATTGCATTGACAAGTACAATATACATGTATCGCAATCGTCACTCTTAAAAAAAATCCATATTTACACAATCATTCCACAATTTCCACATTCATACATACAAAAGTGTCACATTCATTCATTGCTCTTCCATACACAAAGCTTGCAGCAGTTTCATTACCGGTGTCAGTCAGGCCAAATCATTGGTCTCCCAGTTATGTGCTAAAAACTCTCCTACACTGTAAAAGGCCTCATATATCAGAACACTTTTTAGACTTGCCTTAAACGCCTTGGGCGAATTGAGGCTTTTATATTTGGATGGTAAACTGTTGATGAAATGTACACCAACCTGTGAAGGAAGGTGTTCAAAAACGACCGTTCTGTGTTGCCCAGTTCGGAAGTTTTCCCTACCTCTAGTTGCATGAGCATGTATGTCTGTGCCTCGTGTGAGAACATATTTTGACCTGCAATAGTGGGCGGTTTCTAGTATGTATATGCAAGGCAGGGTCAACAGTTGTAATGTTTTGAACGCGGTTTTGCATGATTCTCTCATTTTTAATTTACAGATTATTCTTATTACCTTTTTTTGTAACCTGAACAATCTTGTAAATTCGTTGTTTGTACAACTGCCCCAGAGCACCACTCCATAGGATAGGTGAGGATAGATGAGTCCATAATACGCTGTCAGCATTACTTTTATTGAGCAGAACTTAGATAGTGTTTTCATAGCATAAATTCCAGATGTCACTCTGGAGCAAACGCTATCAATATGATTATTCCATGTTAAACAGCGGTCCAAGTACACACCAAGAAACTTGGTCGCTTGGACTTCTTCGACCTCTGTTTCATCTACCATCACTCTGGTACTATACTCCGAATGTGATGGGCGTAGACAGAATTAAATGAAATTTGTTTTTGTTGTATTTGTTCTTAAATTAATGTTTGTCAGATGTTGCGTTAGTCCGCTTAATTCCGTAAATGTATTAATTTCCAAGTCAGATTTAGATTTTTCACTAAAACCAATGGTCGTATCATCAGCGTATTGGACAAGTCTTCCGTGCCATAGAGATGATGATATATCATTTACATAGATCAGAAAAAGTAAGGGGCTGAGTATCGATCCCTGGGGGACACCAAATTTAAGTTCATTGATTTTTGATAACTGGCTGGATACTTGGACTGTCTGCGACCTTCCATGTAAATACGAGTTAAGCCACGAAAGTGGCATTCCTCGTATACCGTTAGCTTCTAGTTTGTTCAACAGGATGTTGTGGTCAACACAGTCAAATGCCTTAGATAGATCTAAAAAGACGCTTAAAGTGAGTCTGTGATTTTCTAATCCCTCAACCACCCTCTCAAGCAGACAAACGATTGCATCTATTGTAGATTTCCCTTCTCTAAAACCGAACTGATCTTTAGAAAGAAGATTGTATTTTTGTAAAAATTGACTTAAACGTGCTAAGAAGACCTTCTCAAAGACCTTACTTAGCACTGGAAGAATGGAAACAGGTCTAAAGTTGCTGATAGAATTTTGATCTCCCTTCTTAAAAATAGGAATGATTTTAGCCATTTTTAGGGAAGAAGGGAAATGTCCAGACTGAAAGGAAAGGTTTATTAGATGTGTCAAAGGCCCCAGCAAGTGTCAGTACCACTGTACGTGTATAGGTGGGCGGGTTGGTCAATACCACTGTACTTGTATGAGTGGGCGGGTTGGTCAATACCACTGTACGTGTATGGGTGGGCGGGTTGGTCAATACCACTGTATGTGTAATTAAAGTTTTAAATTAAAGAAAGTGTATTTATTTTTTAAAATATCACTTTCGCTAATGCCTCAGAATATTGAAAAGGCGGAGCATTTCAAGTCTTATAAACACGTTTATAATAATTATTATCATAGTGTGAGGTATATCTTAGCAAATTTTAGATAATTCAGATAAATTTATTAAAAATAATTATGAATAACAATATCAATAATTCTTTCATTAAGCCTAAATCTTGTTTTCCTAGTCTTTGAACTCTGGTTCATTAGTTAGACGACTAGACGGTATGGTAAGCACAAAAACATTAGTTTTATGAAGTTTTATGCAACTAACTAAAAACTGGTTTGGATACAAGTAACATAGTTCATAATTTGTAAGGTTTTATAAAATCCAATTACTGTAAACTACAGTCATTTATACAACCTTGTCCAGTCCAGTTACTACACGGCATACCTTATTGGGATATTTTTACTTCAAAATTTGTTTACATTGTTTTGATGGTTGAAAGTGGATAAATATATGTACATGTTGCTTTTACACGTATAGTGATGTTCCTTATCCATTAAATGTATCCACAATATAGTCGGTATAGATTGTATTTATACAATATCTAATATGATTGTCCATAACATTTCCAAATTTTGATTTACAGTAGGCATATTTTATTTCTTGAATTAATGCTAAAAATATAAATATTAATAAAAAACAACTTTCTAATATGTACCATTTAAAAAAAATATATTTACTACTTAACAAATAAAATGTATGTAGTTTTTTAATCATGTTATTATGTATTGTTTATATAATGTTCTTATAAAATTTTATGCTATGGATTAAATGTTGTGGGAATAAAATAATGTTTTATGTTTTTTTTATGTTATATACACTTATATGTACATGTTTATGGAAGTTTATAACATTTTATAATATTTTTAAAATATTGCTTGATAAGTCCTGGAGAAAAATTAATAACCTGGATCGAGACTCAATGTGTGAAATTAACTTAACTTCATTATTGGTGAAGAAGATTCCAACCTAGATAGTTAAACTGTTATTGATTAATTAATTTAAAAAATTCAATAAATAAGTAATTGTAAAAGATATAAATACAAATAATGTACGACATCTAATAAATTAAGTGAAATTATTTTTCCCAGCAAAATCTGTGAGTATATTAGAATTTGAAGCCCTATATAAGGCAAGTTGATGATCCTTTGGAGTGCACGAACGCCGTGAGTGAAAACATTGTAAGGACATATTTAACTTTCACCTTTCCTACAGTAATCTACGTTGTTTATCTATCGAATAAACGAGTACTTTTCATGAGGAGATTGTTTTCCTTCCATCAACAGAAGTAGCTATATTTGGTGAATAAATCTGTATTCCGAATGTAAACAAGATGTGTTGCTTGTGAATGGTTGTTTTCTGTGGATATTGGACCACTGTTGCTCCATAAATAAGGGTTGTATTCACTGTCGTGCAATATAGCGAGATGGCGTCTTTTTTGTAAGCTCATATGAAAATGCAGAGTGGTTCGTGGTACAGTATATAGTTATAGGCCAGGAGAGTTAAAATTTATACTCAATACACACACAAACTCCTTTAAATGAACTAAGTTATATGGTATCTAACAAACATTTGACAGTTACATTATATTTATTTTTTTACTACATTTTATTATTTTACTTCCCTGTATTTTTTGCCATGTTTTGTCAACGTAGATATTTATTACGGTTGAAAAATAAAATGAAACGAAAAGCATCTATTTTATAAGGTGAGGTTATGACTAGACCGCCCTCACTACCATCTATTCTTAAATCTCAATCATTAACTGTTGCTTGGTATTTCAATGAAAATTGAGATATATAACAAAAATTCATAATTCATTAGAACATCATACTGTCAGACCTAAAGTATATAAATATAAAACCTTCTTATATTCTACAAGTATTCTAAAACAAAAGAAAAATCTTAAATTTACCAAAGCCTACCAATAAAATAGGTAAGAAATGTCTCATAAGGACAGAAATATTTACAGAAGCTATTTTAGAAATCAAGTAACTAAGAAGGGAGTTAAAACAAATAATTAATCGGTTACAATTAAACATGAACTCTACATATTGAAGACTGAAATTAGTGACGATACTATCTATAATAGGTTTTTTAATACGGTAACAAATGATAATCATTAGAATTAACAAATTAATTAAGTAAAATGGAGCATTGCAGTGTTCTATGTTTTAAGTGAAGAACTTATATCAAATATCCAATATCTGCACATACTGTATTTTATAATTAAAATGTATAGCTAATTTATTAATGAAATTGTTGGATCTTTTCCGTTAATATATAGTTTCCTTTACCTTTACTTTTTATTTGTTTCCGTTAGTTTACTACGACTTGATGAATACTGTATTGCTCTAAAAACTGTTCTCCAATCATTTTACGTTCACTGTGGTATTCCTTATCCGCTAGGAATCCGATATCGCTAGCCTTATCTTATCGCTTTAAAAGAACTTACACACGGAGAGCGCATTTGGTGGTAAGTCAATCATTGGATTTACCAGTTTATGATCAACTTTAGTAGCCCCCTAACCTAACATAACCTAACCTAACGTAACGTAATGTAACCTAACATAACCATAATTGCGATAAAAAAAGTAATGGTAGTGAAGTAACGGAAAAAGTAGTCGTAGTGAATTAAAGGAAAAGGTCCACATTTTAAAATCAATATTTCATTAAAACAACTAGTTTGCATTAGCAATATAGATTTGATTTAACAATATTTTGGATGTGAAATGTATTTGTAAAAAAGTTACGTAGTTTACTTTCCACATCTAACAAAACAACAATCATGCAGCATAACCTTTTTTACATAAGCTTTTAAGTCTGTCTGGTCTGAAGATCGCTATGTGGTGTACCAAACTCTATCACCTTAATATTCGTATATATTTGAACGTACATTGTACTAAGTGTATGTTGTGGCTTTTGATTTTGTTTAGTTTATTTTTTTTAAGAAGAAGAAGATATGTCTTTCAATTGTTTACGTTTATTATTTGTGAGTGTAGATATTTAGAGAATTAGCATGATAATGGTGAATTAAGAGAACACTCACTATCCATTGCAGACCCATACCTATTTTTATGAGGTAAAATAAGCAGGTAAGGTGTAAATTATAATTTGTTTAACTACTGTATATGATTTAATATATGCATTTTTATCTAATAAGAAATTAATTGACTTTAAAACTTCGCAATCAATCCTTGGCTGTTGGTCAAAATCCAAAATTAAAGTTATAAATAATAACAACTGTCATCTAAAATGAAAAACAAATTTAATGAAAAATGCTTGATTTAATGAAACAAAGTTAGGACCATTAGGACCAACCTCATAAGGAAATTGGATAGAAAATTCTATTGAGTACATCTATTGAGGCATGGGCACATCTACTGTCTGCTGAGCACATCATTTAAAAATTAAACAACAATAAAGTTATAAGATAATTAACTAAACAAATTAAGCATCAAGCTTAAAGAGGATAAATGAAGAAGAAAAACAGAACTATACTTACAGAAGGGTGGAATAAAAATCATTCCAGAAAATTAAACATAAAATACACACATCATACACTCAGCCCAACATTAACAACACGACCAAGGTCTCCACGAATACCGCCGACCACATCAGAGCCGCGACAAGCTCGACTATCGACATTTCCAGTTGAAGAATCAAGTTTATTCCACAATATGCAGGTAGGGAAAGTAAAATATATATTTTAAAGTGATGTGTAATGAGCTGGTATAGTTAACATTGATAAACCTTGATGCGTGTCCCGATTACTGATGCTGAAGTTGAACAAATATTTGAAGCTAAATTGGAAGAATTTTTGTATTGGAAGATTATATGGCTATGATAAAACTTTGCTCATTCTATAATCAAGTAACTCCAGTAAATTTAAACGTCTGAGGTAAGGAGTTATATGTTCATCTCGGAGGAGGTTAATAATATAACGCAAACAGTAGTTGAACGCTTAGCCAGCAAAACTTTAAGCTTTACAAATGGGTAGAACTTTTCCTAGGGTAGAAATGGTTTCTTGTCAACTAAAGTCAACTGGTAAAACAAGATCTCCTATTAACCTGAATTAATATTATGGAAAGTCACTTGTTCAACTAGTTTTATGATTTATTGACATGTTGCTATATTGGTATATTAAATATTTTCAATAGACCCTATTAGACAAAAAACTTCTTCAATAGATCCTACCCACACCCTAAATCTGTCACTGACTCATATATCTACTATCACGAGCACACCAGATACAGCTGAAGTAGGGGAATCCCCTCGAATATGGAAACTTCCAATAAGAACAAATGTTATTATCAACATAAAAAACCACTCATCTATCAATATCTACACAGAAGTTCCATTTGGTTTTCGGTAAAGAATAGTCAGCTTGCGATGACTGGGGTGGCTGTAATATCGTCACTTTACTTGGGGAGGGAAGGTCAATTATTGGTGATGGAGTGTGAGCAGTTAATAAGAATCAGAAATTCACTCTATATACTTGATTTTTGTTCAATGTCGCACAAAATGAACACTTAGTAAAAGAAACAATGGATGGCCATAATTAATTTTGAAGTTAGTGTAGATTTTTTTTGTTTTTTGTTTGTTTAATGTTAGGCCTAATGGCTGATGTTTATGAGATATGTTGGAATAATGTATCTGATAATTCTAGAATCAACAATAAATTGTAGACATGTATTCACTCTACGTAAAAAATTTCAACATACATTTCTAGTATTTTTGTTAAATAAAGGTCTAGTAAAAATAGACCTTTCTTTAACAATTATAAGGAAAGTCAGGTGTCATGTTATATATCTTATAACCGAAATGTCACATTTTTGGACAAAATCTGGAATAAAACAAATAATTTTTTTTCGTTTTGTGTAGAACAGCTTATTCATTTTTTTGGTTGTATTTCCATTACAAATAAGTACAAATTAAAAATATTAGTAATTATAATTCTCGATTTACAATCGTTTACGTTTAAAGGTTTAAAGTAGCCTGAATTTCACTCAATGTAGATAAACGGTAAGCTGATTTACAATTTACTATGTAATTGTTATATAGTAACAAATTAGTTTCATATAATTCTCTTAAAAGTATTCAAACTGAAAGGAAAAATATACAAGTCAACTTGGTGAAGCTTAGTTACATATGTGGTTGGTCTGTTTAGTTGAGAAACCCGTAAGAAATATATAAGTTAAATTATAGTAATAAAAATCGGGTTTGTGAAGAATTTTAGATCAATGTTCTCATAAAATTTGTTGCAATATTAGAGAAAATTCAATATGAATATCTTTTTATATTCTTCAATAAATTATTAAATATCATTTGAACTTAATGTAAATTTGCATTATACTTATGTTGAACCGTACACAAAATAATATTATTTATATTATTTGCTATTTCCAACACAAAATAATAATAATAATAATAAAATGTTGTGTATACCAATGGTCTACCACCAACTTTCGTCCCTTCAATACCAATTCTGGGTGACAATAACCGACAGCAACGGTCCCAGCTGCCTTCAAATATTGAAAACCTTCTTGTTTTCCTATATTCAACAGCTGATTGCTCTTCCATATCATCTGTTTAGAAGATCTTTATATTATATTTTTCCATGTTCAACATTTTGTTTCACATATCAAATAATTATATTATGTTTATGGTATCATTCATATAATTATAATGATTACTTAAGGCTGATAGACATATAATAATATCCGTATTTACATTTTTTTAAACTTTCAGGGAACTCAACCATAGATCTCCAAGGGAGTTAAATTAAATTATTAGTACAAAAGGGTTCATAATACCCCAATAATGGGGTTATATAAGTAATTAACTACTGTATAAACGAGGCTGATGATGGTAGCTAAGATACAAGTGTACCAACTTTCGTAGACAAAAATAAGATATCCTAGTAAGCTACAAATCACGAATTGCTATTCATATAACAATCACACAAAGAAGAAAGAAACAGAGGTCAAACCTAATAGTTCGCTGAATGGACGCCAAGTTATAGAACATTAGGTGTCGAGTAGTTAGTTATCCAGCTCTCTTTGCAGACATTAGGGTCAACCTTCCCCTTATTTCCCTCCGAACCCTGATGAATAAACGTAGTAACTAATTATTTCTAAAAAATATATGAATATTTACATTAATGTTAACTAACATTGAGGCGTTTGTTACTGCCATAAGAAAGTGACCTCTATTTCTTTTTTCTAATTGTGTTGACCAAATCAACATAATTAGCTTCTATAGTGTTGATTAATGTGATGTGATATGCATATTTACTCTAATACCATTTTTATTTTAGGATCATAACAAAAAAAAACCTCTTGTAATCCATAATATAACCAATGGCATACTGATAAACCTGAGTTCAACTCCTTTCCTGTTTACGTTTCCTTTGAAATCTAAGATTGAACACCCTCACAATGCTATTGGTATAATTAAAAACAAGTGATGTAATTAAACTATTTCTAAAAAGTGGCCTAATGTTTTATGGAAATGTGGTTCCATAAAATATATTTCCAATCCTTATCAAATGACTAAGAAAATTAAAACTATGAAGCTTAGAAGGTCGTGTCCAGAGTAAACTGAAGTCCACTTTACACAGTTCGGCCTACAGGATCCAAGGGGTTTCTTGAATGCCTCACATCCCCGGCTTGCGCTATTAATACGAAAGAAGGCTTTTGCATGTCCTTTTGCAGTTTCTAAATTGGATGACTTGTTCAACCCTCTTCCGACAAACCTCTCTCTTTTTATTTGCATTTATGATAATTTATGTGGTTTTCTGAAAGGCCCTTTTAACAAACAAAATAATCAAAAGACTATTTTACGCATCTTAGAGAAAGTATTTTACCTATATTTTTAAAACATAATCAGTTTCAATATAGTTAATCCTGAATTATTATCCTTTGTTTCCATGTAGTTCTAAAAAGATTAAAACATATGTGTTAACCAAACTGCAAACGTGTATAAAATGTATAAATGTACATATTATCAGAAATATTGTTTGTATTATAACCAAGACAATTTTATTTTTTAATTTACTAAAACTAAATCAGCTTTATTATCAATTACTTTTTGAGATACGTTTGTAGTGTATATATCTTATTTTACCCTCATATTAAAAGCTATACAAACGTTTAAATTGCCTTATTTCCTCCTCACCGTCCTTTAACGCAAAATTTATATACAATTAAGCATGCTTTTAAGGTGTATGCACAATACTTGGAGGTTATTAATGTTTCTTCCCACCAAGCCTATAGAAAATGTTGCAAGAATGAATGTCCCACCAAGCATTTTTCAAGAATGACAATGCTGCAAATATCTGTAAAAACATTTGTTGTAACTTGTTCAACATTGTAAAATCAGCTTCCATAAAAAGTGTAATGGTTTTATTATTCCAACTTGATCAAGGTTTGAATAACCACAATTTTATATACGGCCGAAAAAATATCAATACACCGATTACAAGAAAATGTGTAAAAGCATTCGTTTTAACGTAAACATTCATAAACCAGTTCACATGGGCCTGCAGGCTTGTGCGTGAACTTTATTCAACGAGTAAAGTTGCGACCTTTAATAAAAATAAATGTATTTATTGTTTTCACAGCTACAGTTATACAGATGAAATACATTTTTAAGGAAAAATGATTAGTCACAATAGAAAGGCACATTTTACGAAAAATAAAAAAACTTAAATTACTGAAGAAACACAATTATAACATACTCTATATAAAGTGTCTAAACAAAGTACTCCAAATTATATAATACATTCTTGGTTATCATACAATAATATATAATACAGTTTAAATACAGCCAGTTACATTATTAAACATAAGATTTATTTGTATTCAAACAGATATAGTCAAAAACCAAAACAAACAAAAGAAAAGATATATACCGAAACCTGTGAAAAACAACTGCGACCCCAACAGCCAATCATGGGGCCGCATGAAAAAAAATTATTAATGATTACAGCCACACCTGTATAACTCGCGAGGCTTACCGTGGCACTTGGTTTGCGCGTGAGGGGAATAATACTAGGAGTGGAGGGGAGGGCAGTCTCAGTCCCACCACTGTTATCCCTCCACCATGTTTTAACGTAAACATTCATAAACCAGTTCACATGGGCCTGCAGGCTTGTGCGTGAACTTTATTCAACTAGTAAAGTTGCGACCTTTAATAAAAATAAATGTATTTATTGTTTTCACAGCTATAGTGAAAACACTTATCTCTCAGTTATACCGTGTTGCCAGCCGAGTTACGCTTGCAGTGTCTCTCTGAGTGGAAAAGAATTAGTTTATTTTCGCATTCTTTGTTGTTTGTTTTTACATTTATTATAAGTGCCAATCAGTTGGGTTCTTTTCATTTTTAATTTGAATTAAAACCTCTTATTGCTAAAATAAAAACAACATTTTATGCTGTATTTGCGAAGTCTGCTCTGGAAATGGGCGCACAAATTTGCTTATAAATTGAATTATGATATAATCAATAGATATATAAACAATTTTAATAAAGTAAAACGTGTCATTTATTAATTAATTAGTAATAATTTTCGCAATTATTTCTTATTTATCTCTTAACAATAACGAAGTTAATTCAGGCTGTAAACAACAATAAACATTTCAGACTTTTTTACTATATGACACACACTTACTCGGCGGATCCCCCAACTCCAATTAGTCTACTGCGCATCGTCTGGCCAAGTGCCTTGGTAAACCCACGAGTTATAAAAAACTATCAATACTTAATTTTTAAAATTAAAGGATTAACAACTATTTACTCGTCCAAACAATGCTTCTTTGAATACATTAATTAAAAAAAAAGAAAAAAAGTCAAGAAATGAATTGAAATATTTTAATTAATTGAGGTTGAGTTATTTAATTATACCAGCAACCCTTCAACGTATCAAGTCTTCACAGATTTTTCTGAAGATTGCCTGTGACATGTACATCAGCTATGGAATTTAATGATGTGATTGTAAAATTTAGAAAGGAGATATCATGAGTGAACTTTAATAAGTTAGAATTTAGCTCAGTTGGAGATTCGACTTGGACTTTGCACTTCACATTTCAAAGCCTTATTCACTGAACCACCACGCCAGTAAATATAATAACAAAACTAGTAAAATTACATAGAAACAAAGAATTTGAAACTGAACAAATTAAATGTTGTAGAAAAACTGGGGACCATCTTATACTTAAACACAATCCTACTTGTTTTGTCCACAGAAAGAGGTTCCCAATAACTTAATTCTCCAGATAAACTGGTAAATATAGTATCAAACCCTATCAATCTAATGGATTCTGTAAGGGCGCTTCCTTTAATACCTCGGCTTTATTTCCCGCCACTTCAAATATAGCAAGCCATTAGATCCCTTATGACTAGAAGGGGGAACGAAAATGGAGCTTCTACATCTCATAAGTAAGATGGGTCCTCAATATCAACCTAACATTAACATCATTTGTTATATGAAGATATTGTTTATTTGTAGAAATCATTTTTTTACTAACGAATTTGTTTTATACTTCTAGATAATTCACGTATTTTTTTTGTTATAATCGTAAAACTATAATGTACTAAAACAGTAATTATAATTAATTTGCTAAGGTTAAATGCTATAAATACACTAAACACATTAGTATATTGCTGTTACGTGTGTATTCATTAGAAAAATCGTTCATTCCAGCCAATATCTCCTGGAAAACATATTTTAATAGAATAGTGAGTGTTTCTGCGAGATATTTGAACTAATCTTTTATTCTCAGAAAACAGATCTATTCCGCTGTTTTTTCTTTTTTTATATATAGATATAAATGTCGTAACAACTATTGGGCTTAAAATACCAGGTTTTTCTAGGTAATGAGTGACCTAGAAAATATATTTGACACTCATGACGTATTTGGCACCAGAATAGAATAGGATAGGATATAATTGAACAGAACAGAACAGAACAGAATAGTGTTGAATGGAACAAAACAGAATAGAATAAAACAGGATAGAACTAGAGTGTAGTAAATTACATTGTACTTTTATTATAAATATACTAATTACTACCAAGTTTTAAATGTTCATTCTTGTTGTAAAATCTTTATTTGTTTTAGAACATCAGATACTAATACCATACATAAATAGTAACTACACCACCTAGAAGATATAATTGCTGCTTACATTGGTTGTGTCTTGATTACAAGATTGATGCGATCCTATGTATTATTTAACGTACCTTGAGGGCCGTTTGACTCCATTTTCAGTTTCACTATCAAATAGTTTTTTTTATAATTTTTTACGACAATTGTGGTAGTTATGACAATTTTGCGAGCCGTCCTTATTGCGCAATATAGAGAGATGAAAATTAATTCATTTTATATTATTACACATTCCAAAAGAATATTATTAAGAGACAAGAAACTTCGTTTACGGTTAAATTTTGAGCTATCAATATTTACAAAATATTAGTCGTTAACACATAATTAAATTGTGTAATATTCTTAATTCATGGGGTAGTCTGTGTACTTGCGTGATCGTGTGGAGTAGATAAAATATTTATTTATATATTTTAGTAACTTTAGTTTGGTTTCTTAAGTTCAGTACATGAAGCAGTAGTTACGAACCGGTTTATGGCTTTGTACAACTTGGCCGGACATTACAACCGGATTAGTGCAGTAGAGTTTATAATCTCTAAGGGCAGACACTCTTGCAATATTGTATTTTGTACTGGAGCTTCTTCGGATGTTTTAGAGCCACTTGCAGTCTCACAGAGGACAATATTTAAAATATATCTCAGGAAAAATCCCAAATATTAAGCCATGCCATTATACACCTTATTTTTCTATTTTTATGGTTCAACTATTTTCATGTAATACCTATAAAAACTATAATAATAGTCATACAATTATAGTTTAACCATACAAATAGAAAAATAAGGCGTATATTGGTATGGATTAATATTTGGGATTTTTCCTCAGATATTTTTTCTATATTGTTCTCTGACAGACCACTGTACGTGTACAGGCGGTGGATGGGTCAATACCACTGTACGTGTATAGGCGGTGGGTGGGTCCATACCACTGTACGTGTATAGGCGGTGGGTGGGTCCATACCACTGTACGTGTATAGGTGGGTGATTGGGTCCATACCACTGTTAACGATGCTTACTTTTGTATAAATACAAAATGTAAAAGTTACCATGATGATCTATTTCGGTAAAATCCCTTTTACCTTTCTAATACCAGAGGAATTCACAATTCCACCACAATTGATACTATTATACTAACACTTGTTACGGTCGGAAAACTCATGCGGATTGAATAGTCAAACTTGTTAAATATAATTGGCAAATTACTTTTGGTTACTTTCTATCTTCTTATTTGCCGAAATTACTGTACGTTGTGAAAATTTATCTCAATCAGAATCAAAATTAACCTGTTTATTGAACAGTCTGGTACGATCCTTGAATTTTGGCCTTAAAAATAAATATTTTTCCATAATCCTACCCTTAATAAAAACTTTGAGAATACCAACATTGAATAATTCGGTTGAATTCAAACAGTGGTAAAAACTCAGAAGGTATTTCGCTACATATGATCTTAAGGCTTTTTGTTTTGAAAGTCAAGCTTTCACAAAGGTTTTATAAGTTGAAATTTATAGTCTGACCTACATAAAACATATCACAATCATTACAGTCAGTCTTATTGTACTTCCCTTAATTATTTTAAATTTACAAATTACTAAATTTGTTCCAAATTTCAATATTCGGAAGTAAACTGTTGGCTAATGTATTGCAATTATTATAATCCATTCTATTATTATCTTTCCTTATCTTGTTGTGTTTTTCCTCATAAATGGAAGGAAGCCAAGGTGGTCCCTATTTTCAAATCAGGCAAGAAGGAAAACGTCGAAAATTATCGTCCCATTTCTTTGTTAAATGCGTTCGCAAAGGTGTTTGAGTCACTTGTATATAAATATATCTATTCTTCTATCAGATCTAAACTATCCTTGCAACAGCATGGCTTTATTCCCCAAAGGTCAACAGTATCTAGTTTGATGGAATTTTCATATGATGTCTCTTCTGAACTGGATGTTGGTGGAAGGGTGGACGTAGTCTACACGGATTTTTCTAAAGCGTTCGACAAAGTTGACCACTCCTCAAGAAGTTATTAACCTTTGACCTTTCCAAAGATTTTGTTTGTTTTCTTGAATCTTACCTTAGGAACCGCACTCAATTCGTAGTTGTTTCAAATTTAAAATCTAAACCTTACTGCAGCACTTCCGGGGTTCCACAAGGTTCTAATCTTGGACCCTTACCTTTTCTAATATTTATCAACGACTTGCCAGGCAAAATTTCTTATGCTAAATGTCTTCTTTATACTGATGATTTAAAGTTGTATAGAATGATTAATAGTGATAGAGATGTAACTCTATTACAGGCTTCTCTCGATTTACTCGCTCTGTGGTGTTCAGAAAACAAATTATGCCTGAACATAAAAAAATGTTTTGTTGTAACATACTCGAGGAAAAAGGGAATACATCCCTCAAGATACAACATCGATGCAATCCCATTGGAAAATGTTGCACACATAAAGGATTTGGGTGTAATCTTTGATTCGTTTTTCAAATTTGACATTCACATAAACTCAATGATTAATAAATCACTCCAAATGCTAGGATTTATCACCAGAAACACCTAGTTATTTTCTTCCATAGAAACTATAATCGGTTTGTATTTTTCATTTGTTAGAAGCAGACTAGAATACTGTGCCCCAATCTGGGATCCATATATACATTACCACATATCATCAATAGAGGCCATTCAAAATAGATTCTTAAGATACCTATATTTTAAACGATTTAATATTTTTTGTCCTAGAGATCTCTCAACAGATATATTGAGAGTTTTGTTTTCATTTGAATCGTTAGCCAGTAGAAGAGCCAAATCAAATATCATTTTGGTGTTCAAATTATTACACAATTTTGTTGATAGCCCTTATTTATTAGATAAAATTAATTTATATGTCCCTAGAAGTAATTTGCGTTCATCCATAGTTTTTTACATACCTCGAAGTTGTTACTGTACAAATTTATAATTTGTCTTTGTTTAAAGCACTTCGCCTACTGAATAAGTTTAAAACAGAAATAGATGTTTTTAATTCAAAAATGAGTTTGTTTTTAATTGAATTAAATAAATTTCCTTCACTTTCATAAAATGGATATTCACTGCAATATTTAACTTCTTTTTGTTTCTAAAGTTATGTTTGGATAAATATTATTTGTTAGCTCGCGCTACATAGTTGATTATTACTGTTAAGCCTGTATTATATATTTTTAGCATAGTTTACTTATTTTTGTACTGAAAATAATTGTTGTGTAGTTATAGTTTTGTCAAAATGGCTGTATTAGGTTTTTACCTGTAGCTGTTATGTAAAGAGTCATAAATAAATAAATTATTTTTTTTAAATAGGTAATGTATTCATTTACTACGAGTCAGTGATTACCTTAAGTTGTTGTTGGATAGTTCATTTTGTTACATCGTTGCTTGATTTATAGTATTTTGTTTTTATAAGTTTTTTAGTTTGTGGAGTTGGTTCTGAGTGTGTTGTGAGTTTTTATTGTAGTTAATATGTTTTTAATTTAGTTTATGTTAATTTTATCCATTTGGGTACATTTTTTATATCTTGTTCTGTACATTAATTAGTTTAGCTGAGTAATAAGTAAATAAAATAAAGTCTTAAACTTATAAATTAAAATCTTTTGTTGCATATTCAGAATGCTATGATCAATTTGTTTAATGTAATTCAACACACTTAAGGGACTAGATTTAATACAGCATTATATATGCTAATGCCCAGATTACAAAATACTTGAACCATCTTGTACATTACCTTACATAAATCTACTTTAGGATGTTATTTGCCAGTGGTAGTGTTATAGTGCTCAGAAGGTGGTTGATGAGTTGCCTAGAGGCCTTAGATATTTTGATTCAACATCCTTTTCATCATTATTGAAATAAATTCTTTTATTATTCACTAGGAGAATATTTAATTTTGTAAAATACACTCTACTTACATCCCTTGAAACTCTTAGATAGAAAACTTATTAGTATTCACTATTAATATTCATTGGTAAGACGCTGATCGTAGATTCATAGCTAATGTGAGGCGAATGAATGAGTGTAGTCATTGTTACTAAGTAAGGTAAACTGATCCTCGAAAAGAGCGAATTATTCAAAGTCCATCGCCAAGGCCACTAAGGGACCTGCAACTTTACGTGGAATCTGAATCACGTAGCTGATATTCAGCTATATATGGCAAGCT
>JAQJVL010000147.1:0-87500 GCA_035578905.1 Stictocephala bisonia | reverse complement strand
CTTTATGTGACACAAATGTGGCAGCTACTGTTACCTCTGCAGACTGTTAAATGCATATTTAAAAGTGCAACATTTCTTCCCCCCAGATCTACACTGCATGACTAGTTATTGATATATAAAATCAGTAAACTATCAAATAAAATTAATACATTTAATTTCAGTTATGTATCATTTTACACAGTTATACACATTCGGCGATATCAAAATAATGGTAATAATATACTGTATAGAAGTCGCTTACAAATTTACGAGCATATACGTTAAATAATATACAATATTCTTATGAAAAAATTACTTTTTTTATTGAACGCTGTTAATGATTGCATTTCAGTTGAAACTAAAGCAGAGTATATCTTACACCACATTAGTTGGAGTAAACAGTAGCGCACTAAAGTATATGACGTAAAACATAGTATTATTACCCTTGTTTAAATACATCGACAAACCTCTTTAACTGAGTCTGCACAATAATTAAAGGGTTCTTTGTCACCAAATCACATTTTAATTTTTTTTTATTTTTAATATTGTTTCGTTCCATTCCCCTTAAACTAATGAGCTGTGCGGGAAATTGATTCAAACAGAGAAGAAGAGGGAACAAGTACATTATAAGGTGAATTTTACTAATAAATCCTTCCACACCACCCAGGATTCGAACCTGCACTATCTCCATGGTGTGTGTAAGTAGTTACGTACACAGTGTTTGTCTCTAACTCTGGATCAATCCTCGTGTAATAGAAGACACCCCCGTTATATTGTATCATAAATTTTAAATTGATTTAAATCTGCTTATAAACGTATTTAAACTTGTTTATAGTTAATTTTAAATTAAATTATATTTTTTAACCTCATTTACCGGGCAAGTTATGGCAGTTCAGTCACAGCCAACTACACTATCGTGTTCTGGGTACTAGGAACATACTTCGTTAAATAACTGGGGTGACAGCGATATCGGTTACACAGTGCAGTCATAGCCAATTGCATTAACGTGGTCTGGGTACCAGGAACATACTACGTTAAATAACTGGGGTGACACCGATATCGGTTACACAGTGCAGACACGGCCAACTGAACTAACGTGTTCTGGGTACTAGGAACATACTTCGTTAAATAACTGGGGTGACAGTGATATCGGTTACACAGAGCAGTCATAGTCAATTTCACTAACGTGTTCTGGGTACTAGGAACATACTTCGTTAAATAACTGGGGTGACAGCGATATCGGTTACACAGAGCAGTCAGCCAACTACACTAACGTGTTCTGGGTACTAAGAACATACTTCGTTAAATAACTGGGGTGACAGTGATATCGGTTACACAGAGCAGTCAGCCAACTAGACTAACGTGTTCTGGGTACTAGGAACATACTTCGTTAAATAACTGGGGTGACAGTGATATCGGTTACAAAGAGCAGTCATAGCCAACT
This sequence comes from Stictocephala bisonia, assembly GCA_035578905.1. Lineage (NCBI taxonomy): Eukaryota > Metazoa > Arthropoda > Insecta > Hemiptera > Membracidae > Stictocephala > Stictocephala bisonia. The sequence continues at coordinate 86,077 of JAQJVL010000147.1, read as the reverse complement.
ACACTAACGTGTTCTGGGTACTAGGAACATACTTCGTTAAATAACTGGGGTTACAGTGATACCGGTTACACAGTGCAGTCAGCCACACTACACTACACTAACGTGTTCTGGGTACTAGGAACATACTTCGTTAAATAACTGGGTGACAGCGATATCGGTTACACAGAGCAGTCAGCCAACTACACTAACGTGTTCTGGGTACTAGGAACATACTTCGTTAAATAACTGGGGTGACAGCGATATCGGTTGCACAGAGCAGTCAGCCAACTACACTAACGTGTTCTGGGTACTAAGAACATACTTCGTTAAATAACTGGGGTTACAGTGATATCAGTTACACAGAGCAGTCAGCCAACAACACTAACGTGTTCTGGGTACTAGGAACATACTCCGTTAATTAACTGGGGTGACAGCGATATCGGTTACACAGTGCAGACACGGCCAACTAAACTAACGTGTTCTGGGTACTAGGAACATACTTCGTTAAATAACTGGGGTGACAGCGATATCGGTTACACAGAGCAGTCATAGCCAACTACACTATCGTGTTCTGGGTACTAGGAACATACTTCGTTAAATAACTGGGGTGACAGCGATATCGGTTACACAGTGCAGACACGGCCAACTGAACTAACGTGTTCTGGGTACTAGGAACATACTTCGTTAAATAACTGGGGTGACAGCGATATCGGTTACACAGAGCAGACAGCCAACTACACTAACGTGTTCTGGGTACTAAGAACATACTTCGTTAAATAACTGGGGTGACAGCGATATCGGTTGCACAGTGCAGTCAGCACCCTACACTAACGTGTTCTGGGTACTAAGAACATACTTCGTTAAATAACTGGGGTGACAGTGATATCGGTTACACAGTGCAGTCATAGCCAACTACACTATCGTGTTCTGGGTACTAGGAACATACTTCGTTAAATAACTGGGGTGACAGCGATATCGGTTACACAGTGCAGACACGGCCAACTGAACTAACGTGTTCTGGGTACTAGGAACATACTTCGTTAAATAACTGGGGTGACAGCGATATCGGTTACACAGAGCAGACAGCCAACTACACTAACGTGTTCTGGGTACTAAGAACATACTTCGTTAAATAACTGGGGTGACAGCGATATCGGTTACACAGTGCAGACACGGCCAACTGAACTAACGTCTTCTGGGTACTAGGAACATACTTCGTTAAACAACTGGGGTGACAGCGATATCGGTTACACAGTGCAGTCACGGCCAACTGCACTAACGTGGTCTGAGTACCAGGAACATACTTCGTTAAATAACTGGGGTGACAGCGATATCTGTTACACAGTGCAGTCACGGCCAACTGCACTAACGTGGTCTGGGTACCAGGAACATACTTCGTTAAATAACTGGGGTGACAGCGATATCGGTTACACAGTGCAGACACAGCTAACTGAACTAACGTGTTCTGGGTACTAAGAACATACTTCGTTAAATAACTGGGGTGACAGCGATATCGGTTACACAGACCAGTCAGCCAACTGCACTAACGTGTTCTGAGCACTATGAACATACTTCGTTAAATAACTGGGGTGACAGTGATATCGGTTACACAGTGCAGTCATAGCCAACTACACTATCGTGTTCTGGGTACTAGGAACATACTTCGTTAAATAACTGGGGTGACAGCGATATCGGTTACACAGTGCAGACACGGCCAACTGAACTAACGTGTTCTGGGTACTAGGAACATACTTCGTTAAATAACTGGGGTGACAGTGATATCGGTTACACAGAGCAGTCATAGCCAACTACACTATCGTGTTCTGGGTACTAGGAACATACTTCGTTAAATAACTGGGGTGACAGCGATATCGGTTACACAGTGCAGACACGGCCAACTGAACTAACGTGTTCTGGGTACTAGGAACATACTTCGTTAAACAACTGGGGTGACAGCGATATCGGTTACACAGTGCAGTCACGGCCAACTGCACTAACGTGGTCTGAGTACCAGGAACATACTTCGTTAAATAACTGGGGTGACAGCGATATCTGTTACACAGTGCAGTCACGGCCAACTGCACTAACGTGGTCTGGGTACCAGGAACATACTTCGTTAAATAACTGGGGTGACAGCGATATCGGTTACACAGTGCAGACACAGCTAACTGAACTAACGTGTTCTGGGTACTAAGAACATACTTCGTTAAATAACTGGGGTGACAGCGATATCGGTTACACAGACCAGTCAGCCAACTGCACTAACGTGTTCTGAGCACTATGAACATACTTCGTTAAATAACTGGGGTGACAGTGATATCGGTTACACAGTGCAGTCATAGCCAACTACACTATCGTGTTCTGGGTACTAGGAACATACTTCGTTAAATAACTGGGGTGACAGCGATATCGGTTACACAGTGCAGACACGGCCAACTGAACTAACGTGTTCTGGGTACTAGGAACATACTTCGTTAAATAACTGGGGTGACAGTGATATCGGTTACACAGAGCAGTCATAGTCAATTTCACTAACGTGTTCTGGGTACTAGGAACATACTTCGTTAAATAACTGGGGTGACAGCGATATCGGTTACACAGAGCAGTCAGCCAACTACACTAACGTGTTCTGGGTACTAGGAACATACTTCGTTAAATAACTGGGGTGACAGCGATATCGGTTACACAGTGCAGACACGGCCAACTGAACTAACGTGTTCTGGGTACTAGGAACATACTTCGTTAAACAACTGGGGTGACAGTGATATCGGTTACACAGAGCAGTCATAGTCAATTTCACTAACGTGTTCTGGGTACTAGGAACATACTTCGTTAAATAACTGGGGTGACAGCGATATCGGTTACACAGAGCAGTCAGCCAACTACACTAACGTGTTCTGGGTACTAGGAACATACTTCGTTAAATAACTGGGGTGACAGCGATATCGGTTACACAGAGCAGTCAGCCAACTGCACTAACGTGTTCTGAGCACTAAGAACATACTTCGTTAAATAACTGGGGTGACAGTGATATCGGTTACACAGTGCAGTCATAGCCAACTACACTATCGTGTTCTGGGTACTAGGAACATACTTCGTTAAATAACTGGGGTGACAGCGATATCAGTTACACAGAGTAGTCAGCCAACTACACTAACGTGTTCTGGGTACTAAGAACATACTTCGTTAAATAACTGGGGTTACAGTGATATCAATTACACAGTGCAGTCAGCCAACTACAGTAACGTGTTCTGGGTACTAGGAACATACTTCGTTAAATAACTGGGGTGACAGCGATATCGGTTACACAGAGCAGTCAGCCAACTACACTAACGTGTTCTGGGTACTAGGAACATACTTCGTTAAATAACTGGGGTGACAGCGATATCGGTTGCACAGAGCAGTCAGCCAACTACACTAACGTGTTCTGGGTACTAAGAACATACTTCGTTAAATAACTGTGGTTACATTGATATCGGTTACACAGAGCAGTCATAGCCAACTACACTATCGTGTTCTGGGTACTAGGAACATACTTCGTTAAATAACTGGGGTGACAGCGATATCGGTTACACAGTGCAGACACGGCCAACTGAAACAACGTGATCTGGGTACTATGAACATACTTCGTTAAATAACTGGGGTGACAGTGATATCGGTTACACAGAGCAGTCATAGTCAATTTCACTAACGTGTTCTGGGTACTAGGAACATACTTCGTTAAATAACTGGGGTGACAGCGATATCGGTTACACAGAGCAGTCAGCCAACTACACTAACGTGTTCTGGGTACTAAGAACATACTTCGTTAAATACTGGGGTTACAGTGATATCGGTTACACAGTGCAGTCAGCCAACTACACTAACGTGTTCTGGGTACTAGGAACATACTTCGTTAAATAACTAGGGTGACAGCGATATCGGTTACACAGAGCAGTCAGCCAACTACACTAACGTGTTCTGGGTACTAGGAACATACTTCGTTAAATAACTGGGGTGACAGTGATATCGGTTACACAGAGCAGTCATCGTCAATTTCACTAATGTGTTCTGGGTACTAGGAACATACTTCGTTAAATAGCTGGGGTGACAGTGATATCTGTTACACACTGCAATCACGGCCAACTGCACTAACCTGGTCTGGGTACTAGGAACATACTTCGTTAAATAACTGGGGTGACAGTGATATTGGTTACACACTGCAATCACGGCCAACTGCACTAACCTGGTCTGGGTACTAGGAACATATTTCGTAAAATAACTGCTGTGACAGTGATATCTGTTACACACTGCAATCACGGCCAACTGCACTAACCTGGTCTGGGTACTAGGAACATACTTCGTTAAATAACTGGGGTGACAGCGATATCGGTTACACAGAGCAGTCAGCCAACTACACTAACGTGTTCTGGGTACTAGGAACATACTTCGTTAAATAACTGGGGTGACAGCGATATCGGTTGCACAAAGCAGTCAGCCAACTACACTAACGTGTTCTGGGTACTAAGAACATACTTCGTTAAATAACTGGGGTTACAGTGATATCGGTTACACAGAGCAGTCAGCCAATTACACTAACGTGTTCTGGGTACTAAGAACATACTTCGTTAAATAACTGGGGTGACAGCGATATCGGTTACACAGAGCAGTCAGCCAACTGCACTAACGTGTTCTGAGCACTAAGAACATACTTCGTTAAATAACTGGGGTGACAGTGATATCGGTTACACAGAGCAGTCATAGCCAACTACACTAACGTGTTCTAGGTACTAGGAATATACTTCGTTAAATAACTGGGGTGACAGTGATATCGGTTACACAGAGCAGTCATAGCCAACTACATTATCGTGTTCTGGGTACTAGGAACATACTTCGTTAAATAACTGGGGTGACAGTGATATCTGTTACACACTGCTATCACGGCCAACTGCACTAACCTGGTCTGGGTACTAGGAATTTACTTCGTTAAATAACTGGGGTGACAGTGATATCGGTTACACAGTGCAATCACGGCCAACTGCACTAACCTGGTCTGGGTACTTGGTACATATTTCGTTAAATAACTGGGGTGACTGTGATATCTGTTACACACTGCAATCACGGCCAACTGCACTAACCTGGTCTGGGTACTAGGAACATACTTCGTTAAATAACTGTGGTGACAGCGATATCGGTTACACAGTGCAATCACGGCTAACTGATCTAATGTGTTCTGGGTACTAGGATTATACTTCGTTAAATAACTGGCGTGACAGTGATATCGGTTACACAGCGCAGTCACGGCTAACTGAAACAACGTGTTCTGGGTACTAGGAACATACTTTGCTAAATTACTGGGGAGACAGTGATATCGTTACACAGTGCAGTCACGGCCAACTGCACTAACGTGTTCTGGGTACTAGGATCATACTTCGTTAAATTACTGGGGAGACAGTGATATCGTTACACAGCGCAGTCACGGCTAACTGAAACAACGTTTTCTGGGTACTAGGAACATACTTTGCTAAATTACTGGGGTGACAGTGATATCTGTTACACACTGCAATCACGGCCAACTGCACTAACCTGGTCTGGGTACTAGGAACATACTTCGTTAAATAACTGGGGTGACAGCGATATCGGTTACACAGTGCAGTCACGGCCAACTGCACTAACGTGTTCTGGGAACTAGGAACATACTTTGCTAAATTACTGGGGAGACAGTGATATCGTTAAACAGTGCAGTCCCGGCCAACTGCACTTACGTGTTCTGGGTACTAGGAACATACTTTGCTAAATTACTGGGGAGACAGTGATATCGTTAAACAGTGCAGTCATGGCCATTTGCACTAACGTGTTCTGGGTACTAGGAACATACTTTGCTAAATTACTGGGGTGACAGTGATATCGTTAAACAGTGCAGTCACGGCCAACTGCACTAACGTGTTCTGGGTACTAGGATCATACTTCGTTCAATTACAATAAACATTTTTGTTCTTGAGATATAAATTTAAAAGTAAAGATAATAAAATTTCGGCTGCAAGTATAACCTAGGTGTTTCGTATACTGTAAATAATATAATATTTATGATTCTAAATGAAACAGAAACAAAAACAAGAGAGGTTATCATAGAGTTCAGAGACATCCTGTGTATCGTATGGCTTTCCAAGACCACTTCCAAGCTTGAAAATGGCATTCATTTAAAGCAGTAAACATTTTATGAATGATTAAATTAAATTAAAAAAACTTCTTCGCCAAGTTCTCAAAAAGGACCAAAAGAGTATTGCTATTCATATCTTAATATCATAAAACTATCCTGTTAGAAATGTGCTTTGTAACATTTAAGCGGTACATTTAAAGTTACCTCATTATGATCGAGTGTCAATTTGTAGTGATGTACATGTAAGTTGTTCCGTGCAACTGATATCCCCGCTAGCTAGACAACTGGTATTCCCGCTACCTAGACAAGTGATATCACCCCTATCTAGACAACTGATATCCCCGCTACCTAGACAAGTGATATCACCTGTACCCAGACAACTGAAATCCTCGCTACCTAGACAAGTGATATCGAGCCAAGTAGCGTCCTAGTAAACAGGACACGTAGCCCCGGTCTCAACATGGCTGCAATCACGTAACACAATCTTAGTCACTGAACGGAATAAGGAATGTTTAGGAAATACATTAATATCAGTTACCTTATCTTTAAAAATGATGTTCACTATCCTGGTCACTGGTTCCATGGCTGTGGTTCCGGGCTTCACTAACTAACAAAATTACAGGCTCAATTATTTCTGTCAGATGGAATATCTATTGTAGCTGTATATAATCAAATATACTGGTCAATGAACGGGAAGAGTAGTACTTAGGAAATACATGAAGGTCAACTAGCTGATCTTAGAGACCGATTTGCCGATCAGTGTAATATTAATAATATTTGTAATGCCAATAAATGAAAAATAACTAAAAGTAAGCATCAACTTAAGTAGGAACATGAAGTTTAAACAGCATCATTAATCAAATAATAAACGTTAGCTCTATAAAACTATTTCTAAAAGGCATTAAACTAAATAAATTAGAATATAAAAAAAATATTACCAACTTTGATACAATATTATATTGCTGCTATTACATGAAATAATTTTAGGTGTAATATATATTTTAAGCTAATACATTATCAATGATAATTCAAATGGAACATGCATGTCAGTTAAGGATAGCTTGATGCTTCATTTTTGCTTTCTCTTAAAATTTTTATTTTTTTTTAACGGGTATTTTTCGTAATAAATAAATACACAAAAATCTAAACATAAACGCTTTACTGTTTTAGTGTACTAGACAGAGATAATTTAGAAGAAGGTTATTTTAATTTAATAATTGCCGCGAACGTTCACTTGTTTAACTAATTTATAAGAAACATAAATTACTAGAAATTAGAAAATGTTACATTAAGCGAGGATTCCACAGCACCACGAACCCTAATTCACCTAGGAGCAGCCAGCTACGATGAGAATTTGTGATTTAATAGTCAATGTTCAGCCACTTAATAGGGAGAGAGCGAGAAAAAGAATTATGACAGCTTTTCAGGATTGTGCAGACCTTAGGACAAAACCAGTTGAAGATGCAATGAGATAAGTATACCATTGACCGCTAAAATGAAATACTTCGCCGTTCATACTATATGTGATTACATAAACTACAGTACTGCAGCCGATTGTCACACTGTATATTACAACAACTCACTACCAATGTACCTATAGTACTTGGAGTGACCAATCCTATCTCTCCGCACTGTGGCGACAATAACTGAAAACAAAGGACCCAGCTGGTGTCATCAGGTGACAATAACTGAAAGCAATGGACTCAATTGTTGTCATCAGGTGACAATAACTGCAAGCAATGGACCCAGCTGTTGTCATCAGGTGACAATAACTGAAAGCAATGGACCCAGCTGTTGTCATCAGGTGACAATAACTGAAAGCAATGGACCCAGTTGATGTCATCAGGTGACATTAACTGAAAGCAATGGACCCAGATGTTGTCATCAGGTGACAATAACTAAAAGCAATGGACCCAGATGTTGTCATCAGGTGACAATAACTGACAGCAATGGACCCAGATGTTGTCATCAGGTGACAATAACTGAAAGAAATGGACCCAGCTGTTGACATCAGGTGACAATAACTGAAAGCAATGGACCCAGCTGTTGTCATCACATGACAATAACTGAAAGCAATGGACCCAGATGTTGTCATCAGGTGACAATAACTGAAAGCAATGGACCCAGCTGTTGTCATCAGATGACAATAACTGAAAGCAATGGACCCAGATGATGTCATCAGGTGACAATAACTGAAAGCAATGGGCCCAGCTGTTGTCCTCAGGTGACAATAACTGAATGGAATGGACCATTTGTTGTCCTCAGGTGACAATAACTAAAAGCAATGGACCCAGCTGTTGTCATCAGGTGACAGTAACTGATAGCAATGAACTAATATGTTGTCCTGAAGTGACTATAGCTGAAAGCAATGGACCAGCTGTTGTCCTCAGGTGACAATAACTGAAAGCAATGGACCCAGCTGTGGTCCTCAGGTGACAATAACTGAAAGCAATGTACCAGCTGTTGTTCTCAGGTGACAATAACTGAAAGCAATGTACCCAGCTATTGTCCTTAGGTGACAATAACTGAAAGCAATGGACCCAGATGTTGTCATCAGGTGACAATAACTGAAAGCAATGGACCCAGAGGTAGTCATCAGCTGACAATAACTGAAAGCAATTGACCCAGCTGTTGTCATCAGGTGACAATAACTGAAAGCAATGGACCCAGCTGTTGTCATCAGGTGACAATAACTGAAAGCAATGGACCCAGCTGTTGTCATCAGATGACAATAACTGAAAGCAATGGACCCAGATGATGTCATCAGGTGACAATAACTGAAAGCAATGGGCCCAGCTGTTGTCCTCAGGTGACAATAACTGAATGGAATGGACCATCTGTTGTCCTCCGGTGACAATAACTGAAAGCAATGGATCCAGCTGTTGTCATCAGGTGACAGTAACTGATAGCAATGAACTCATATGTTGTCCTGAAGTGACTATAGCTGAAAGCAATGGACCAGCTGTTGTCCTAGGGTGACAATAACTGAAAGCAATGGACCCAGCTGTGGTCCTCAGGTGACAATAACTAAAAGCAATGGACCCAGCTGTTGTCATCAGGTGACAGTAACTGATAGCAATGAACTAATATGTTGTCCTGAAGTGACTATAGCTGAAAGCAATGGACCAGCTGTTGTCCTCAGGTGACAATAACTGAAAGCAATGGACCCAGCTGTGGTCCTCAGGTGACAATAACTGAAAGCAATGTACCAGCTGTTGTTCTCAGGTGACAATAACTGAAAGCAATGTACCCAGCTATTGTCCTTAGGTGACAATAACTGAAAGCAATGGACCCAGATGTTGTCATCAGGTGACAATAACTGAAAGCAATGGACCCAGAGGTAGTCATCAGCTGACAATAACTGAAAGCAATTGACCCAGCTGTTGTCATCAGGTGACAATAACTGAAAGCAATGGACCCAGCTGTTGTCATCAGGTGACAATAACTGAAAGCAATGGACCCAGCTGTTGTCATCAGATGACAATAACTGAAAGCAATGGACCCAGATGATGTCATCAGGTGACAATAACTGAAAGCAATGGGCCCAGCTGTTGTCCTCAGGTGACAATAACTGAATGGAATGGACCATCTGTTGTCCTCCGGTGACAATAACTGAAAGCAATGGATCCAGCTGTTGTCATCAGGTGACAGTAACTGATAGCAATGAACTCATATGTTGTCCTGAAGTGACTATAGCTGAAAGCAATGGACCAGCTGTTGTCCTAGGGTGACAATAACTGAAAGCAATGGACCCAGCTGTGGTCCTCAGGTGACAATAACTGAAAGCAATGTACCCAGCTGTTGTCCTAAGGTGACAATAACTAAAAGCAATGGACCCAGCTGTGGTCCTCAGGTGACAATAACTGAAAGCAATGTACCCAGCTGTTGTCCTCAGGTGACAATAACTGAAAGCAATCTACCCAGCTGTTGTCCTCAGGTGACAATAACTGAAAACAATGGACCCAGTTGTTGTCATCAGGTGACAATAACTGAAAGCAATGGACCCAGCTGTTGTCCTCAGGCGACAATAACTGAAAACAATGGACCCAGTTGTTGTCATTAGGTGACAATAACTGAAAACAATGGACCCAGCTGTTGTCATCAGGTGACATTAACTGAAAACAATGGACCCAGTTGTTGTCATCAGGTGACAATAACTAAAAGCAATGGACCCAGATGTTGTCATCAGGTGACAATAACTGAAAGCAATGGACCCAGATGTTGTCATCAGGTGACAATAACTGAAAGAAATGGACCCAGATGTTGTCATCAGGTGACAATAACTGAAAGAAATGGACCCAGCTGTTGTCATCAGGTGACTATAACTGAAAACAATGGACCCAGATGATGTCATCAGGTGATAATAACTGAAAGCAATGGACCCAGATGTAGTCATCAGCTGACAATAACTGAAAGCAATTGACCCAGCTGTTGTCATCAGGTGACAATAACTGAAAGCAATGGACCCAGCTGTTGTCATCACATGACAATAACTGAAAGCAATGGACCCAGATGTTGTCATCAGGTGACAATAACTGAAAGCAATGGACCCAGATGCTGTCATCAGGTGACAAAAACTGAAAGCAATGGGCCCAGCTGTTGTCCTCAGGTGACAATAACTGAATGGAATGGACCATCTGTTGTCCTCCGGTGACAATAACTGAAAGCAATGGACCCAGCTGTTGTCATCAGGTGACAGTAACTGATAGCAATGAACTCATATGTTGTCCTGAAGTGACTATAGCTGAAAGCAATGGACCAGCTGTTGTCCTAAGGTGACAATAACTGAAAGCAATGGACCCAGCTGTGGTCCTCAGGTGACAATAACTGAATGGAATGGACCATCTGTTGTCCTCCGGTGACAATAACTGAAAGCAATGGACCCAGCTGTTGTCATCAGGTGACAGTAACTGATAGCAATGAACTCATATGTTGTCCTGAAGTGACTATAGCTGAAAGCAATGGACCAGCTGTTGTCCTAAGGTGACAATAACTGAAAGCAATGGACCCAGCTGTGGTCCTCAGGTGACAATAACTGAAAGCAATGTACCAGCTGTTGTTCTCAGGTGACAATAACTGAAAGCAATGTACCCAGCTCTTGTCCTCAGGTGACAATAACTGAAAGCAATCTACCCAGCTGTTGTCCTCAGGTGACAATAACTGAACGCAATGGACCAGCTGTTGTCCTCAGGTGACAATAACTAAAAGCAATGGACCCAGATGTTGTCATCAGGTGACAATAACTGAAAGCAATGGAACCAGATGTAGTCATCAGCTGACAATAACTGAAAGCAATTGACCCAGCTGTTGTCATCAGGTGACAATAACTGAAAGCAATGGACCCAGCTGTTGTCATCACATGACAATAACTGAAAGCAATGGACCCAGATGTTGTCATCAGGTGACAATAACTGAAAGCAATGGACCCAGCTGTTGTCATCAGATGACAATAACTGAAAGCAATGGACCCAGATGTTGTCATCAGGTGACAATAACTGAAAGCAATGGGCCCAGCTGTTGTCCTCAGGTGACAATAACTGAATGGAATGGACCATCTGTTGTCCTCCGGTGACAATAACTGAAAGCAATGGACCCAGCTGTTGTCATCAGGTGACAGTAACTGATAGCAATGAACTCATATGTTGTCCTGAAGTGACTATAGCTGAAAGCAATGGACCAGCTGTTGTCCTAAGGTGACAATAACTGAAAGCAATGGACCCAGGTGTGGTCCTCAGGTGACAATAACTGAAAGCAATGTACCAGCTGTTGTTCTCAGGTGACAATAACTCAAAGCAATGTACCCAGCTGTTGTCCTCAGGTGACAATAACTGATAGCAATCTACCCAGCTGTTGTCCTCAGGTGACAATAACTGAAAGCAATGGACCGAGAGCTGTTGTCCTCAGGTGATAATAACTGAAAACAATGGACCGAGAGCTGTTGTCCTCAGGTGACAGTAACTGAAAGCAATGAACCCTGCTGTGGTCCTCAGGTGACAATAACAGAAAGCAATGGACCAGCTGTTGTCTTCAGGTGACAATACCTGATAGAAATGAACCCTGTTGTTGTCCTCAGGTGACAATAACTGATAGTAATGAACCCAGATGTTGTCCTGATGTGACAATAACTGAAAAAAATAGACCCAACTGTTGTCCTCAGGTACTTTGACGAGTTCTTGTAATTAACTTACGAACTTGTGTTTGCTTCGGCTTCCAAAAAAGTTTAAATATAAAAATTAATATAACTAACCCTATATTTAAATATATTTGTTAATTGTTAATAATTAGATTTGTTAGATGATACAATATTACAGGTTTTAAAATATTTCTTTTTAAAAATTTAAAATATTATTTTAATACAAATAAATTACACTCTTTTTCTAAAAAAATAACTTATAAAATTATAAGTTTATAAAAATAATATAAATTGTTAATTTATGCAACCATTTAATAAATGTATAAATATTAATTAATCAAATATTTTATACAATTTTAAGTTGCAAATCATAATTTATTAAATTTACTTTATTCATATTTTTGTAAACATAAAAATATATTTTCAATAAATTGTTATTTACTGTAGTATGATTGAAAGTCCTAGAGCCTGTTAATTTAACCATGTTAGTCGGGTAAGAAACGACCGATTACTTTAATTGATATTTTTTATTTATTTTTATTATTGACGTAATAACAATTATACTAACGTATTTTTTACTTTCGGCTACTTTTGTAAAATGTTTAAAAAAATATTATTTCACAAATAGTTATGAATGAAACTAATGAAAAAGTGTAGGCCTAACGACAATTTCAAGAGTCAGGTTGTGATGAATCGTATATATATGAATAAGTATATCGTATATATATATATATATATATATATATATATATATATATATATATATATATGAATGAATATATATGCTTTATATGAATAAGTTAATTCATTATCTCATGACGTAGATATTTTTTTAATTCAAATTTGTATTCTTATAATCTGTTAATTAATAGTTTCCTTCTATTTTATTAGTTATTTATAATATTTATTTATTATTCTGCTTTATTGATATTTATTTAGTAACTTATGTATATCGAATGGCTTTCAAAACCAGAAATCAAGTTAAAAGAAGGAGGAATGAAAAATAATAAAATCAGACCGATAAATAAGATCTAAAAAAAATCTTATTTATTTAGAGGAAAGTAATTGAGTCTTGCTGTTCAAATATTAATCTCCCGCCACAAAGCTATGAAATCCAAGTTCCGTAATGAATGAAGTTCCAATTGAATGACGACTAGGTAATTCCCGTGTTAAGATCCCAACGGGTAACATTGACTACGTGACCTATAAATTGAATTTCTTCTCCGCAATCACATGATTGATAATTTGCCATTCCTCACTTATATTTTCCAGTAGTCGCAACTCTTCACAACTGGAGAGTAGTTGCATATTTCCACGGAAGCTATTCAACATAATCCATGTTGTGTGTGTTTGTTCCTTCTTTTTTTACGAAATTCATTAAAAATTACCTGGGAAGATCGTCGAAGATGTGGTTTTCTAGATTTAAGTCACTCAATACTTTGTGGGATATCTTGCAAAAAAGGGTAAATTCAGAGTAGATAGGATCTTTTTGCACTGTCCTAGAAGTGCATATTTGCGCCTTATATCCGTAGGAGCTATGTTGCACAGCACTTGAAGCCAGACTAGAGGAGCTGTAGAGTGGGAATAAGCCCTCATGGTCCTACTCTGCTGTATAGCAAACCTCTGTACGTGTGTTCATAAATTCAGAAGTACGCCAGAGAAAAATGTTACAAACGGATAAACTATTTTATTTAGTTTGAATTCATTTATTGTTGTTGTTCACTTTATTTGTATTTGTTGTTACGAGTATTTGCTGAGTTATTTATTCTGTATTTGTTTCATGTATTAATTTCATTTTTTAGTACTCTACATTCCTGAGAACAGACATATATTATTGTAAACAAACATGGACAGTTAAAAACCGAATAGTTAATCGGACAAATATTTACATTTATTGGCTCCACATTGTATATTTCAAACTTTTTTAGTGTGCATTGTAATTGTTGGGACATTTATTGTCTAATTTCACTACAAAAGTAAAATAAAACAATATAAATAGGAGAAAAACACGCATGATTTGATACGTAACTGTTTTTTTTAACTCGCAGCTCCACCCACATTAACTTTTTTAATTATTTTCAAAATATTAAAATATTATATGCAAATAATATCTTATACTGTACTTCAATTAAAGTTGCAATATTCACATATTATTTTTATATGTGTCTATGCGAGTGTTGGTATGTATGTACTATTTAATAACACAGAGAAATAAGAGATAACTGAAATCTAGAATATAAATCCCAAGGAGACATTCATGTGATATAAATATAACCAAGCTAAGATATTAGGTCATATATATCAAGCACTCTCTTCTTTGTTCTGCCGCCAAAAACACTGGAGTAAATTTGGCACTCCTTGCAATTCATCTCGAAAGTTATTTATCAACATTGTCTAAAGCATACATATCTTTTAATAGAAACTTCAATTATAATGTAGCAAAATATTAATATATTCGTATTAATTTCATAATTTTACAGTTGACTGAAGGAATTTGTTGTATCATGTATATTGAAAGTAAACGATTTAACAAAGTATAATTTTAATTTTTGTATGAAAAACAACTTACAAACATTATTAGGGTAGTTTCGTGTTCTAAAACCTATACACATCAACAAGATATTAGTAAAAAAATAATAGTAATAATATAAATTGGACCTCATTTTGCTAATAATAACATTTTGCCAACGTTCCCGAAATGTTCTATATTTGGCAGTTTAGATGTTTAATGAATGTGTTATTAAAATGGTTTAGAATAGGGGTTCTACCTGTTATGTCTTCTAACAATAATTAGTTGTCTAAGCAACAGTAAAAATATAGCTATATAATATGTTAATTATTGAAGTTTTTATAAACTGCTTTAGGAAATAAAAAAAGACTATGTAAACAAAGTTACGATTAGAAATACTTTTACTAATTGTTAAATGTTTTATAAAATACATAATGAGACTACTTTACATTTAATGAGAAATATCATTTAAATCATTATTTGAAATAAAAAAATGTAATAACAATTATTTTAGACTAAAATCTCAGATACCACATGTCTTCTTTACAGGATGGAGATTGAGCCATCATCGAATTTCAATTATACTTGTACTTTTTGAAAGAACTTTCCTTTGGATCTTTTGCCGTTATAAAGTTTCTTTGCCTATGGATATTCAAACAAGAGGGTGGTGTTGGACTTCTGAAGGGAAGTTATTGCTTCCGCATACATATAATGGAGTGATTGAGGAGGGGAAAACTACCCCTGGCAATGTTCAATATAATAAAATCTGTGTACCGTGGTTGTATTATATTATTACATTCGAATTACTAATCTGAATTTACGAGAAACGAAAAACTATTAAAGAAGAAAAAATGTTGTTAAATGATGTCGATGTTAAATGTTTAAAAACTCTTCAATTTCCAAACGTAATGGAAATTGTACATTCATTGAACTTTAAATTTACTTTAAGGAATCAGATTCACCTCCAACTTATTTATATAAATGTATTTATTTGATTTTTTAATTGTTCAATTCTTGAAAATGAACAAAGGAAACAAGTAAATTTACTTGTTGAATCAGGTGCAACAAATCTCTCACAAACAGTTACTTACAGATCTAGTTGCAACAAATCACTCACAAACAGTTTTATATACAGTTTTATATACAGAATAGTTGCAAAAATCACAAGCATGAACGTTATTTGCAGTGTCAAAATAATCAAGCATGTAAATGGGCAGCATAACAATTGTACTGCACTAAAGTATTTCTGAATAAGGATATAATATTCTTCGGTTCACTGGTTATCGTCCTTACTTCATCAAAAAAAGCATGAGTTTATCGCATCAATCCAAAATCAGCTGTTCTATTGTAGTTATGACATTTCATTTCTGGCACGATGAGAAAACTTTATAATTTAATTTATTACCTTAATTTATAAGGTGATTAGGTCCATGTTAGTTAGAATAACAATTTAAAATTAATTACAATATTTATACAGTGAGAATTGGTATAAATAAATAACTTTAGAATTACTTTAAGATTAGTAATTTATCTCTGGACGTATAATTTTACAATTCAATATGTGTTTAGGCTACAATATGGAAATGCATTACAATATGGTTTTGTTGTTGATATAATACTGTTATATAATTCATTGATATAAGATCAAATGTATCAACTTGCTATACATATTTATTTACAGAAAAATTGTTCTGACCAGCTGTAAAAAAACAACAATTTCAACTAAATCGACACGTACTGCATAGTGTTATTAAACATAGTTATGTGGTCGTAAATTATTTTATGTGATAATGGTTTCAAAAATCAAGAATTTACCGTACTTATAGCTAAGTTTTTTTTTTAATTGTGGCCATAAAACAGTTTAGAGTAAATAATTACAACTTTACATGCCGGTGCCTTTAAATGATAATAGACGAGAAAAATATATCGGAAATGATTTGTTCAATATTGCCTAATAATTTTACATAAATGCAACATTTAAATGCAGTATAATATGATTTTGTGGTTGACATAATGCAGGCATACTTTATGCAATTCAATATGAGTTTAGACCACAATATGTATACGTAAGTGTATTGTAGTGTACTGCAACCAATACCATACGTATTACTAATTATCATTTCATAAACCCCAAATAGTACAAACTATACTAATACTTGAAAATATCACGATCAATAATCACAGTAATTTTAATTATGTACTGTTAGCAGATATAAGAATGTCTAACATTACTAAGAAACTATTTGTGTTGTGCAATTTAAATACTGGGACTTCTGTTTCATTATTTATACTTTTTAGCTAATGTTTATAAAGACAAATTAGTATTTGTGATAATTTTACAGAAAACTTAACATTACTTTCAATACTTTGAAAGAGGTATACGTTTTATTCACACATTAAGTTTCATTTCCTATTCATATGCCCTATACAACAACTATAGTTCGATCCCAATCACAGTCAATACATTTTGAGAAGGATCAGCTGATAACCACCGGCTGTTCATTTGTCATTGGGCTAATTAATTAATGATACTTTCTAAAGAATAGTCGGCCTCTGTTTATAATTATGACATCATTTGCTTGTCAACACTCATTGGAAATCCATATTGGAAACCCAAATCTTGACGATCGGCGTCTTAAGAATATACAAATAGACTATCATTATTTTTTAGATCAATGTACAACTTTCCACAATATACTTGCTTAGGTTTTGAGCTTTCAGTATTCTACCCCTACAGATGGAGGCGTCGTTTAACTATTCTATTTAATATTAAAGAGTCAATGTCCAACCTCGCTTCTTCCCCTCTCTAATCCCGTCTTACAAGGAGTCCAACAAGATTGAGTGACGGGGAGTGCTGAAAAACTCCTACACTAAGGGGGGGGGGGATTTGGTTGATTCAAGTTAGTACTGGAATGGGGAAAATGGACTTTGGCTTCTTGTATCTTATCAACTTGTTGGAGATTTTCACCTACAGCCTCCCTATCATATAGATGGTTTGGAACATTTGTTTCTAATTTTCCTTGTTAATACGAACTTCCTCTTGTATTAGGCCCATCATCCCCTACTATTCTGTATAATGTCACACATCCCTTTTAAAACTTCAATCATGCGTCCTTTTTAGGTTTCTGTTCCTGAACTTTTCACCAACATAAACTGACGATTGCCAGGCATGACGTCCATGTTAAAATCGTAAGTGCAATTCATGAGGAATGTGTTCAAAAAACGAAATAATATTTTTCAAAGACATGGGTGATATGATTATATGTTTTAGTAATACATTTTGGATCTTTTTTAAACGGATGTTGATCATTTAAGGAAATGCTCAAATATTTAATTATAAAACCCTTACTAGGTACCTTTTATAATTCCAAAGAAAGAATTGCCTGTGTTATTTACAATATTTAAAAAAAACTCCCTTTAGTTTATTTTCATATGAAAAAGCAACAAACAAAACTATAATGGAATGATTAAATCGTTAAAATTTATTGTTAGAGTAAACGATTTACAGAAGAAAACAAAGCAATATCCATAGAATGAATCACACCCAGGATGGGTTCACATCGAAGACTCATTTTACGATATGTAGATACTCCATTTTATCTTTCTCTGAGACATGAGTATTTTATAGGCAATGCCATGGTATATTTATTAAGGACCAGTAATAATTAATATTTATAGTGGGTTTTTAATTTATCAATATTTCCAATGTTATCAAAAACTATTGAGAACATCCTTCTTGTGACTAAATTAATAGGTGGAGTTTGGATAATGCGGTTGGTAAATTCTAAGCATAATTAATTTACACGGTATTACTCCCACACAAAGAAATGTTTATGCAACAATTAAATGATTTCCGTCTTTAAATACGTATTTACTCACTGAAATTCGAGGCAGAAAAATAATTAGCTGAGTCTAAGTGTTATAGCTTTAGTGTTTGATAGAATAATACAAGTCAGACTCGAGTCTTATTTCACATTGTGTTAGTACAAATAGTTTTATATCGGTAACGCTTGCTTGCCCTCTTTTCACGGGAAAACACATAAACACTGGGATGTGTGGTAACATTTCGATGGCTTAGTATGAAAACCTCGTATGACACAAATACCAATTTTACAGGAGACACAAAAAACTGATTTTTTCAAATGTTTTTCATGAAGAGTTTGTAATTTTTTTACATGTTTTTGATTTGGACTAATAAACATCATTATAGAACAGATTTTTATTTCCCTTGCTTATGGTAATATATTTATGGGACATACGAGGTTTTCCTTCTTAACTTTGTTAATATACGTGGTTTTCATGGGTTTGTTCATTGATATACGTGTTTTTCATAATACAAGACCTTGTAATTTACATGGTTTTCTCACATAAGAAGCTGATGCATATTAATATGCGGTTATTAGCCATTACACTATAAAATTTTAATTTAATATTCCAGAGTAGGGTGTATTTGCTAATTAAAATTTGAGTTGGCTAGTTCTTTTTCATTTTTTTTTTTAGGTTTCACAAAAATTACCTGTTCTACCGTGATAACTTGACTAGAACTGGCGTAAACATCGTTGATACACATTTTATATTGCATACTCCAAGAGGTTTATTGTAGGTGTAATAAATGAGTTTAGGTGAAGTATAAATGATTACTGTTTATTATAAAATTAAAGTTAAACTAATTTTCAATTACAGTTACAATATAAACACCAAAACAGTCCATTGCTATTGAAATATAACATAAATGAAGGTTGCTGTTCTTATCCTATGCCCTAGTTCCTTATTGTATTAAGAATGCAGGAGCACTCGTTCGGTAAGCAAAGTTTCCTCGCAGATTTTGACTTGAAGTGTGGAAGCCTGTCATAATAGGGATGCACGTCTCTTGGTAGAACTGACTTCAATTCCTGCAGGTGCCTAAATTTGGTTGAATCTATCGGGATCCTTGTACTATGCAGAGGTGGAACCAGAACCTCCCTCTTTGGCCTCTTAACGTCTCTGGGAAGCTCCATGAAGTCTGTAGAGTCTATTTTCAGTTTCACCTGAAGTGACCAGTCAGGTTTGTACTGAATGCATCTCAAATCAGTCACTACCGGATCTCCTTTCTTTACTCCTGGTCTGATGGATTTGAAAAAGTCCAGGGCGCTAAACTTTTTAAAGAAGTCATGGTATAGGTACTGTACCTTGTATGGTTTAGGATTCAGTCTTGCTGTTCGACAAGCATCTTCATAGGCTGAAGGGGAGTAAACCTCCCTGTTCCTCAACTTTCTCTCTATGGTAGCATGCATGGAGTCACACTCCATTTGAGTGTGACCCTTCTCAAGAAACTTTTGGGTAATTTGAATTCCCGTTTCTTCCGAAGCCAACAAGAGAGCATTAGCTATTATGGAGTTTCGGTTTTGGTATGTGCAACCGTCACTGTAAAATATGATATGATCGTAGGCGTTTTTGTCAATTTGTGTTGTAATAAAGTCGTACAGAATGCTTGCGAATTCGTCTGCATTCAGACCACCTTCTGACTCGTCCCAAAGGTAGCAGTAGCCATCCAAAGTGTTTAGATTGAGTATTGTGAAGTTATGCACCTTCAACTTAGTCCTGTAGTACAAGGCTGAGGCTTTCAGGTCTGGGCTAAGTAACACAGCTTGCATATCCATAGTAAATACAGCGGTTTTGCTTTAGGGTTTGTCAGCACTGGTTTTGTCCTTTTCTTTTTCTTTTCTTGCCGACTCTTTGCGGTCAACATGAGCTTTGTATGATTGTTCACTTAAATTGCCAACATTATGTGCACAACAAATATCACACTGATCTTTCTTTGGTTGGAACAAGCTCAAGTTGCTCTCCTCAAAGACTTCATAAAATAAACAAATTGATGCTTTGAGGTTTCCTTTATCTTGCGAGTCGCAAAAACTTTCATATAAACGGTACAATTCCGCTTTTGATTGCCATTTAGGCTCCAAGTATAACTTGGAACTATCTCGTCGACAATAGTGGGACTCAAGTTTTGGTAATGACTCGAAAAATGATTTTACTAAAATCTTTTTAGCTTTCTCATTTTCAATCTTCCTTGTATTGATTGTTTTTCCTTGGTCTTGCTCTTCATTCGTCATAACTTCATCTTCATTATCAACCGAACATTGCGCATTGCTGTTTCTTACCCAGTTTAAAACTGCCCATTCCCCGATGGATAAAGTCTGGAGGAACATTTTTTTACAAACTCTTACTTTACCCTTCATATTTTCGATATCAAGATAGTAAAACAAAGATTGCTTTCTCCTGGATGTAGTATTCTCTTCTTTCCTTCTTAATACAGATTTTCTTTGAACTAAACCTTGTACAAAAATTTTCTTTTCTCCACGAGTCAAAGACCAAAACTTTTCAAAGATTTTTATTCTATCATTGTCTGAAATCGTACTGCACTTAAATTGTGTCTTAGGAGTGTTTTTGCATAAACAACGAGCTTTTATTCGTTTTGCCCCTTTTTTAACATCAAAAACAGTTTTCCCTTCTTCATTTTTCCTCCTACCAAAATATTCTTCTCCCTTTGTCCTTTTAATTTGGTTCTTCCGTTGTTCCCAACCATCTTTCATAGCCCTTCCTCGTCGATTTCTTTTTCTTTTGGGTTTTATTTCTTTACTTTGATTTAATACAGTTTCATTTGCCTGAGTTTGAGCTTCATGTTCTCCGTCATTGTCAGATGAACTACTTTCCTCTACATCATTATCTGGGAGATAATCAATGTCATTTTCTTTGTCTTTAATCTCATTCTCAAAATTGTTATCTACCTGAAAGTTCTCAGCGTCATTCTCAATTTCAACTTCGCCTCCAATATTTCCAATGTCAAACTCCATGGCAACAACTTCAATATTGTTTTGCTGTACATTTTCCTCAATCATGTTATCAAATTGAACCTCAGGGCCTAGTTGACTGTTTAAGACATTGTCGTTACTTGTTTCACTAAACAAATCGTCAAGATCAAAACTCCTATCCATTGCCTGTACATCTTTTTCCTCGCATTCGATGAACTCTATGAGGATATTGTCGTATGGTGCTATATTCCCAATCTCAGTGGTTTCATTTAAAAACTTATCTTCACCTGGAAAAATTCAAATAATTAGGCATTTAATTACTTGTAGGTACTTTAAGTTGTTAAGGTGCCTATAAGCTACTGTAAAGTATAACATCAAAATGTGTTTGGTAATACGCCATTAAGATTGAATTTAAAGTGTACATGACATTATATTTTAATAATGTTTGTAGTACATTTTAAAATCCCTGTGGTTTTTTATAAGTCTACCCACCTTCACATATTAAACCGTGACCGTCCCTCACATGGTTTAGATTTGGTTCCATGTTGGTAGCCAGCGGATTTGTTGATTGCGCCCATGCGCTTTGATCACCTGTAAAAAGTGAAATGTGTTCTATGTTAGTTGGGCTAAAATGTGATTACTTAATGGGTTAAACATTTTATTAAACGGAAGCCAGAGAAACTTGCGAATTTTACTAGCACTATCGAAGAAGTAAACATTTCAAGTTGGTTAAAAAGTAATTTTGTGGTACAAAATTTCAGTCATTGTTAATAACTGACTATTTCATCGGAATTCATTAACAGTTTATCTACCTTCATTTGAAATACTGCCTGTCGTGGTGGGTGAAGATTCCAATTTGGTAGCCTGCGGGTTTACCAAACAATCTCCTACAAAATAGAAAAATTAACAGTGTGCGAAAAAAGCCATATTGATCGATAAAAATGAACATTCTGATTGAACATGTTTATACCACAAAACAATCAAGGTTATTTATAGTTGTATACTAGTCTTACAACAATTTTATTTGTTCTTTCATTACATGAAAACTTCATCAGGTCATCTGCCTAGTACAACCAGTAAAATGTTATTACCTTTAACTGAAACTGTGTCAGGAAGGATGAGTTTAGGACCATTTTGAGATTGTTGACGGCTAATTCCACGATTCTGTGCATAGACGTGGTCCGTTTCCCCTTTAAGGGCAAGCTTGACTAACAAGTTTCCTCTTGACATCTCAGATTGAATCTCCTGGAACCAAAACCATGGTTAAGAGCACTTTCATAGGTAGCCTATTCTGTGTTATTAATAGAATGGGCCAATAATTTGATTAATCAGCAACTAGTCTAGATTATTAGGGTATTTCGTAAGACAGTGGTCATTTTCATAGTGCCACTACGATTTATTTGTTGTACCTTACGTGCTTTGAAACACTCGTAAATCTAGTGTTAGTTGAGCTATTACATGGTAGCCTAAATATGAAAACCACGTATATCTTTCATACGAGGTTTTCACGGTTATGTGCATTTGATTTTACGTGCTTTTCACTTTTAATAGCCTAGATTATACTTCACAATACTGGAATACCAGACTAAAATAGTGTATTTAATTGATAGTGTAACATAATACTTGCCTCACTACATTCGGAGTTACACACACAACATGATTAGAAGTCGCAGAATACAAAATAGACACTTAAAAAATGCAATCAATATTCCCTGGATGTACTAGGTCTTCACACTAAATCTTGGGAGCAGTCGATATACGTGGTTCTTTTGTTTGTTTGTAGGGAGCAGCACGATGCAGAAAGATTTTTTTTAACATATGTTTAGTATAATATACAAGGTTTTCCAACTAAAACCACCAAAATGTCATTTTTGGTAAAATTTGGAAATACGAGGTTTTCATACTAAGCCATCGAATTTTAGTAAACAGTTCTTCTATGATGATGAGAAAAGATTCTTTCTTTACATGAAAATATTCTATGATCTCCAATGATTATAATTGTTTAACACTTTATTAGCTGTTAAAATATGTTCACAAGGGTTACCTATACTTAAATATATAGTAGGATATTTAAATGACTTTAGACTTTGTGGTATTATAAGTAATAAGATCTGTTCGTTTCAGTTCCACATTTCATAGTTTTACGTATGTTGTTAGTTTTATTGATTGCCTTTGTAACTACCGATTTATTATATGAGAAATAAGCTTTATTTCTCATAAAAACGTACAAAAATACATAACAATACAACAGTAAATATATACACTTATAATAGTTAAACTTAATAATGTTAATTTGAGAAATAAAGGAGTTACCTCCCAGGCAAAGCCTTATGGAGAATTCCTAGATACAGACTTGTATTCAAAAAAGCAGCTAATGGCAATACTAATCACTTACAAATAGTCATAAATTGTTTTTCCCTAAATGAATTCATGTAATTTAATTTTAAAATATTTCATTTTAACTAAGGTTGGATTAAATTGGTTTTCTGAGCCTTCAATACAATAGATTTTCTAAATTTCATTTTAATTCAGCAGATTCATAGTTGTAATTTAAAGAATCTGCTGGTACGTAACATTTTTCAATGTAAAACTTTATTGTTTCATTGCATTATTTTAGACTGTAACAAAAGTGACTAGTCGTTTACCTTATTTCAGATTGAGGTTATTGAAGTTTATCAGTAATAAACACAACAATAACATTGATTTAGACTCTTTTGTTGTTTTTGACTGTATTTTGTAATTATTCTTATTTTTTTATTAATAAATTACCTTGGTTTTGTTAAAATTGTACAGCAGTTAACCTAACCTACTGTTGTTATACTATGTTTTAGTACTTATACTAACAAAGTACGTTGTTAGGCCCAGGACTACTCACTAGTATCAACAATATTTTCACTCATTTTGCAATTACAGCCGTCTTGATCTAATTATTTACAACTGCATAGTTTTTTTGCCTTCTCTTACTATATAAAAAAGTGGACTGCCATTAAAAACAAATAATCCACATGAAAATTAAATAATATACATAAGATATACTAACTGTACTTTTATAAGTAATAGGATAAAGGATAAGTAGAATAAAGCTTTTATTTAATGTATATATTTTAAGCAACGTATTTATCACCACTGTACGTAGGTCTTTTTTAGTACCATCCTTACCCCTGAGTGATATGTTTTAAGGAATTTCAGTCATATCACCAAGTTTATTTTTCTTGTAAAGCACATGTGTGCAGTTAATTGACTATAACATCTTGTCTGAAAACACTTATTTGATCCATCCACCTATTAACAGATTCAGAGGTCATCGAGAAAACAAAACGGAACATGCCATCCATTTTATAGCTGCAAAAGGACAATCTACTTCTCCCTCTCAAGTATTAATAATGCAAGGGGGTGTAAAGCAGTGCAAGAGACTTCAAATCCCTTCAACTGAACAATTGTAGACTCAAAGACTCATGACATTCCAGACAACATTAATGGTGTTGGATGAAACACATGGACATATCTTTAACTGAAGTAAAATGTAACAGTATGGTTGAGTATGGTTTATATTTACTGAGAGTATTTGTATTAATAAGTTTATATATAAATTACAGTATAATTCATAAAATGAAATCGAATTGGCAGTAAAATTGCTTGTTGTATATTAAAGAGTAAGAATTTTGTTTATATTTTATACAGATATTATTACATCGCTAAGCATGTTATAGTTATGAACTAGTCACTAGTATCAACAATATTTTCACTCATTTTGCAATTACAGCCATCTTGATCTAATTATTTACAACTGCATAGTTTTTTTGCCTTCTCTTACTATATAAAAAAGTGGACTGCCATTAAAAACAAATAATCCACATGAAAATTAAATAATATACATAAGATATACTAACTGTACTTTTATAAGTGAACTGTTATAGTTAATGAATTGAGTCTTGTTTCCCATAGTAACTCCTTGATGCTTTTTCCGAATTCATAAACCCCCAAAACTATGCGGCCTCTATTTAAGCTAAGTTTATCTAAATTTTCAAAATATTTTTTTCATTGGAATAATATATGTACTAATTGGCCTATAGTAATAAAAATTTTTTTCGAGGATTGTTTGGTGCATTTGTGTTTCAATGTATTTTAAGTCAAATTAATTACTTGTCTGAAAAACTCACAAATGTGTGTGATTTACAATTTTTCACTAGTGCATTGTTTCAAACTCAATTTACTTTGAAAATAAGTGATTTTTTGTCTTCCCTGCGCAGTTTAAGTATTTAAATTCTGCAGTTGGCAGTGGTAATAAATTCCATTAATATTTTGATGCAGCAATAAGAATACAAAAGCTAGTTTAAAACAATAATATAGAAAATTTAAATTAACTTATTCTATTGTTTATTAATAAAATTGTGTTTTAAGTCTTAAGAGTGAAAATAACAAGCTAATATTCATTGGGAAAAAATTCATAAAATGTCAATATACAAGAATAAAAATTATACAACGAGATTAGTTAAATAGAATACATTTAAAGACTTTTGTTAAGGAATGGACTCAAACGTTGTTGCTCTCCCCCAAAAACCAGATGATTAATTTAAAGTTCCTAACTTTTGTCTCCCAAATCTATTGAAATATACCTTCACAAACACGCAATAAAAAAAGTAGGTAAGCTGCTGAGACACATTATCAATTTATTAAGTACTTTGAAACAGTTATAACATTGTTTATTAAAGTTGTATATTATCATTATTATGAATTTACCTTATTAAATTAAAATATTTGCAAAAGTAAACGTTAAATTCACAACACACATTGGGCATTATCTCAGGTTTTAACTATTTTTATGGTTGAAAAATAATTCAGCATTTGAAGGATGTTTTACAAATGTTTGCGAATAGGAGCTAATTAAGTAACAAGTTTGAATTAGCTCAATATATAAATAATCTTTAAAATCTGATTAGATTCTGTATTTGAAATTAATAATTTTTATTCCTTTATTTATCTACCAAACTAGTTCTAATTTTGTCGAATTGCATATCAAAGGACTTCTCGACCAGTCTGATGCCATTATTAAATGTCCTTTCTGTTGGTTATTCAAATAAGGGTTCTTTGAGGGTACGTTATTGCCCCCCCCCTCCCTACACACACACACGATATGGAATGACTGAGGAGGAAAGGACTTAAAATTTGTTAGTTGGACGTACACTTTACCAGGAAAAATAAAATACTCCTATCAAGTTCGTTTTCTGTGAATTTTACATTAAACATGAATACTATTGGAAAAATTTTTATAATAATAATAATATGTTTTTATTAAAAAAAAAAAAAAAAACATCACATTATATACATGATACCTCCTAATAATTGTTGCCAGTATCGTTGAAAACTCTTCAGTAGTATTGATTGATATTATGCAGACGTAGATTTCAAACTGGACTGATTACCTTGACACTCACTTCTCTGTCACGGTCAGGATCTACCTCGACACTCAGTTCTCTGTCACGGTCAGGATCTACCTCGACACTCTCAGTTCTGTGTCACGGTCAGAATTTACCTCGACACTCAGTTCTGTGTCACGGTCAGGATCTACCTCGACACTCAGTTTTCTGTTACGGTCAGGATCTACCTCGACACTCAGTTCTGTGTAACGGTCAGGATATACCTCGACACTCAGTTCTCTGTCACGGTCAGGATCTACCTCGAAACTCAGTTCTCTGTCACGGTCAGGATCTACCTCGACATTCAGTTCTCTGTCACGGTCATGATCTACCTCGACACTCAGTTCTCTGTCACGATCAGGATCTACCTCGACACTCAGTTCTCTGTCATGGTCAGGATCTACCTCGACACTCAGTTCTCTGTCATGGTCAGGATCTACCTCGACACTCAGTTCTGTGTTACGGTCAGGATCTACCTCGACACTCAGTTCTCTGTCACGGTCATGATCTACCTCGACACTCAGTTCTGTGTAACGGTCAGGATCTACATCGACACTCAGTCCTCTGTCACGATCAGGATCTACCTCGACACTCAGTTCTCTGTCATGGTCAGGATCTACCTCGACACTCACTTCTGTGTCACGGTTAGGATCTACCTCGACACTCAGTTCTCTGTCACGGTTAGGATCTACCTCGACACTCAGTTCTCTATCACGGTCAGGATCTACCTCGACACTCAGTTCTCTGTCACGGTCAGGATCTACCTCGACACTCAGTTCTCTGTCACGGTCATGATCTACCTCGACACTCAGTTCTCTGTCACGGTCAGGATCTACCTCGACACTCAGTTCTCTGTCACGGTCAGGATCTACCTCGACATTCAGTTCTCTGTCACGGTCAGGATCTACCTCGACACTCAGTTCTCTGTCACGATCAGGATCTACCTTGACACTCAGTTCTCTGTCACGGTCATGATCTACCTCGACACTCAGTTCTCTATCACGGTCAGGATCTACCTCGACATTCAGTTCTGTGTCACGGTCAGGATCTACCTCGACACTCAGTTCTCTATCACGGTCAGGATCTACCTCGACACTCTCAGTTCTGTGTCACGGTCAGGATTTACCTCGACACTCAGTTCTGTGTAACGGTCAGGATCTACCTCGACACCTAATAATCCTGCTCAGTAACCGGTACAAATAAAATTTGAACAAAATTCCAGTACTGACCTCCACAAGACAAAATTGCTAGTTTATAACAACAATTATTGAGGCTGACAACCCTAACATCTATAATAACACATCTGTACACTATAAAACACACATACTATAACAAAATTAACAAAGTCTAAGATAAAACAAAAAGTGTTAAATAGTGACTAATATTAGCAATTTAAAGAAATTAAAAGCAATAACAAGTTGTAATCAGAAATTGAAGATTCATTAAATGTCTTTACTATATTGATTGCTAGTAAATAACAATTTTTCTAATTAAAATCAACAGTATATCAAATTTGAAATCTGTTTCATGCTATTTAAAAATCACAAAAACTAGATGTCAGGTCATTATTTAATACCTAAATAGTAAGTTCCATGCTAGTACAAGTGTCAGTATATCAAGGCCTGTTTTGTACTACGAAATACTTAACATGTAAATATTATGCTTCTCAAGTACATTCATAAACACTGTAAGATAAAAACAAAAAAATTTTAAATAGAGTCAAAATCTAACTGGCATATTTGGGGTATTAACTGAACACAACAATGCAAGTACGGAAGTGTTACATCAATGTACCATTAATTTTCATGGCCTAGATGGATCATTGAATTTGAAGGCTGTTTGAGTCGATACATTTTATTTCCTTTCTACACCCAATAATTTGACTCTGTATAACCAAGAAATGTAATTATAATATTTTTGATTATGTTTGCACATCCCAAAAAAATAATCTAATATACTTTGTGGAAGGAAATAAATTAAATTTCACTCCGATATATTAGCAGTTAATCTACATAAATAATATTGATTTTTATTTTTCTGTATACGCAAGCGTCAGTTTAAATTTTTAGAGGCATGAAGACTCAGTAGGCTTCAGACTGTTGAGTCCAATCTTCAGTGTTCGAATCCCAACTGATCTTTCAGTTGGCGCTCGTCGAGTATAATGCTGGGTTCGGCTCATTTGGAGTGGTGAGTGAGGTTATCATACAGAAAAAAAAGAATGTATAACAGATATAACAATATTCAAGGTTTTATATTATGTTATACGTTTTGTTTTTCAATTTATGTCCCAAAGTCAAGAAAATATTAATGCTAGAAAAAGTAATAATAAAAACATTTTTCCACGGGAAATCGGTTATTGTAATTATTCTGATATCTAAAATGTACTATCTATCGTTCGTTATATCTCAATTTTATTTAAATAATTGCGTTTTAAAGAAATCTAAAAATTGTTCTCATAAAGAATCAGTTTTATTAATGTAGCATTGCAAAAGAGAGCATACTTCCTTGTTTAACAATTCATTCATATTTTGGCATCGGAATGAATGACGGCGTGTTGGTTCAGTGGCTAAGGATTGAGGAGGGAAACGTCCAAGGTTCGAATCCCTAACTGAGGTAACGGTCGGTACTTCACTCGTTGAACAGAGTTCACGTACAGGAATATAAGCCCATGTGAACTGGTGAGTGAAGATTCTTTAAAAAGGTATAAAGGAATGTCAGTCCTGATAAGCAATTAAACTATTGCTTAAGATAAATACTGTAACATTGCAATATCATTATTAACAGAAGCGGTAATCTCACGATTGTTTTTTGATACATTAAAAATTGGCTTCTCATACCGATTCACTTGGCATAAACTGATATATAATGAATGTGATTACTTCAGCAACATTGTCTAATAAATAGAGAATGGTACTAAAATTGTCGTCTCACAGAAATCACAACACATATGGGTTTGAATAATACCGTACACTTTAAATCTAACTGCAACGGTACAAAAACGTATTCCCATGTATCCAATAACGTATGTATTGTGTTTCCATTCCGATAATCCTCAGCTGGGAGCCATGTACATTTATTGGATAAAAATTGGAGCAAGTCACATTTATAGGCATTGCACATCTATCTGCATTAAATTGGAGGTGTTTATTGAAGGGAGAATAGCATGTTTCAAGCAGAACAGCTGTATAATGTTATTTCCAATAACTAAAAAAAACAACAATAAACACATTTTATAGACCCCCGTTTGTACGATTAATGTACGATTAAAGAATTATAAGTTTTATGTAAGTTATATGAACAAAACAATAATATTGTTATGTATACTAATGTGATTTGTACTTTTCGATTCAAATAACTTCAAAAACATATGAAAACTTATCACTAAATTATAAAGATTATGGAGACCCTAAGTAAGACGTGAACATTTTCTTATTTTTATCACGTTAAATCGCAGTTACTTTTTAAAAATATACAAGCAAAACAACAACAAAAACTTGATGGAATCTTAATGGCCTTGAATTTAATGGTAACTGTTTACTACAACCTTTGATTGTCTATAACAGACCCAGGCTATGCTTTTTGCTATAGGACGAGGGAAAACAAGCAAGGACAATGAACAATGGTTAGCGTAGCAGCTGGCTGGATGAAGGTAGACTTTTTTTTAGGTAAGTTGTTGTGCATTATACTTATTAAGTTCTAATAAATAATCACTTCGTCATCCTAAGGAAGTTTTCTGACAAAACTACTTTTCTATTTAAAAAGAGTGTCCATCTCTTTTTACATTACTCTATCTATTCCTAATAGACTTGGGGAACTTATCAGACAGAGTAAGGGGACAAAACAGTATACAAGGCGAATATTTCAGATAAAAATTCAGTTATGAATTCAAACCTACGCTATCTCTAGCTCAAAGTCCTTAAGCCTTAAACCTCTAGGTCATCGACTCCAAATTAATTATACTATATTATTGTACTGATTATAATATAACGTGACAATCTATATTTAAAAAAAGAGTCCGATCTACTTTTCAACCTTACTCTGCCCATTCCCCATGGACTTTGGTATGTGCAAGGAGCTTATAAGACAAAGTAATGGGGGGGTGGGGGTGAACCAGTATATTAGAATGTGAATATTACAGATAAAAACTAATAGTCAAGGCCAGGATTCGAACCCAGGTAAAGAGTCCTGACGCCTTTTACCGTTCGGTCACTGGCTCTCTCAAGACACTGGCTATTCAAGAAGTACGTAGATGGCCAGGTGGGCTCATCTCCTTGAAAGTTCTTTTTGTTGTTGAAAGCATAACCCATTACTGAAAGATATACGTGCCTATATTGCGCAAAACTAACTATGGAGTCTCATTAAACAAAATAAACTATTTTCATAAAATAATACAATTATAGCTCATTGATTTATTTTGATAACTCTATTAAGACACTTTTATTTTATTTTTTAATTCTGTTATACTGAACTGAACTGAAACTATGTCTGAACTAGTACCTTAATATATATTTTAAGTGCTCTCTACCTCCTTGGTAGGTTTGCGGAACGGAGTTATGGCATCGAACCGAACGGAGTAACGTGTCCTGTGTACTAAGGACACAGTCCTCTATATCTGGGGCAACAGTGATATCAGTTATCCTCATCTCAACTGTTAGTGTACGTGAGTCAAAATTACGAGTTGTTACGTTGTTTATAACTGGCATATATGAACAATTGATAGCATATTTCTTACAAAACCTTCAAAACAAATTTATCACAATGTATACTAATGATAATACATTTACAATGAGAAAACAACTTATTGGTCATTGTTTAAATATGTATTTAATGTTATAACCTCTCATAATGATAATTACAACTGAACAGCTGGCTGATACGAACAATTAACATTACTTTTTTACTTTTATTTACTTGTTTTACTACATTTTTACTAAGTTTAGGATTTTTTATTATATTTTTGTAACAATAAGACAATTTCCTATTAACAAGGACCATTATTTCAAATAAAGCTACAAAATGTGTTTCCTCTCAACAATACGTAAGCTATTGATAAATAGATAAAATAAATAATACATGGTAACTTTTCTAAATTTAGTAATTAAGTATGTTATTTTTATAATGTGATATAAAAAAAGGATTGTTTCAAATAAAGCTGTCAAACTTTTACAATAATACTACGAAAAAACTACGTAATTAATTCTCTATTACACATAAAATTATAATTAATTTTAAATATAAACACATAAAAACATCCCATAATGTGAAAAATTTTATAAAAACATTTTGCTCACATTGAGTTGTGTCAAAGGTAGATACTTTTCCGTTGCTTGTACTCAACGGTTTATATATATATATATATTTAGGTTAAGTTGTTATGCATTATACTTAGGTTCTAAAAGTGGCTAAGAAAGTTCTAATAAATAATCACAAATTTCGTCATCCTAAGGACGTTTCGGCAAAACTACTTTTCTATTTAAAAAGAGTGTCTCATCTCTTTTTACATTACTCTGTCTATTCCTAATAGACTATTTATCTGTGTAGTGAACTTATCAGACAGAGTAAGGGGACAAAACAGTATACAAGGCGAATATTTCAGATAAAAAGCCTATGCAAAGTTGAGATTTATATGTTATGCTTCTTAAAACGGTATTTAACTGTAATATTGCTTATTATAAAAACAAAACTTCCCATTTACCATTAATGTAAAACATGAAAATGACTAACTAGTTTGTCCATTTTGTAGTTTCCAAAACCATTGGAGGGCCAGTGTCCGAACGATTAAGTTGCCAGGACTTTGAGCCTGGGTTAGAGATGGCGCAGGTTCGTATCCTGGCCTTGACTGGAACTTTTGATCACTTACATACCTTGTACTGAACTTTTTTTCCCCGTATCTATGTCTTGATAAATTTTCTGCTCAGATCAATAATCTATCGTTATAGACATAGTTAGTTATATAAAAAAGATTGGCTTCTCCTAAAAATATTATAAATTAAAAAAAAACATAATTACCTCACTAACCGTGTAACACAAACCGGTGTAATAGTCTCCTTACAAGGTAATCTGCCTCAGTTACGTAGTCTTGTGTACCCACCGGGTCTGTGATACGCGGTTTTGATCACAAAAGCGTCTAGTGCCTCTCAAATCTTTGAATTAGTAATATGGAGGGAGAGCTTTTGCATATCCTTTGACAGATTATAAATTGGATGGATTTCTTCAAGTTTGCAGCTCTCCCTCGAATACTAAGTGTCAATTTGTTTCTGAAACGCTTGGAAATAGTTTACTGCAAATATATTGTTTGAAATAAATGAAATTTTAGATAATGTTTCCAAACAATAACTTTTAATTATTTTATAATATATAGGCCTATATATTACTTAAGTAGCAATTTTAACGCAAGTGTAAGTCTAGTAAAGTAGTAAATTACGAGTAGTTTTAGAAAAATAACCTCGAAATTATTTGTCTTCTATATGTTACAATACTAGTAAAACTTAAAAGACAGAGTTGTTTTATAACTGACTGTTATTTATATTGTTCTTAGTTATTAGTTGGTTCTAAAATATACGTAACTGATTATTTTACTGTACGTAAAAAAATCAGTTACGTATATAAAAGCTAAACTGCTTTCAACAAATCCGATTAATATTGTTTTAGAAACAATTATCAGTATATACTGAAGTCAATGAGAAACGTTTTTATTACATAAATATGGTACTTAATCCGAAAACCCAAAAAGGTGATCTATGTAAAATTGGACAGTGTACAGATCAAAACATGTAAAACCTATGAAAAGAATAGAGAATCTTTAAAAATATATAAAATACTTTAATAAAACCCTAAATTGGGAAGTTCATAAAAAATATTATATTTACATACATATTATATTATATTTAAATTACAAAATTTCCACCTTACTATAACAATTAGCACAAAATATAATACATAAATAATTTGATAGGCATATATATTTCACAAATGTATTTTAAATATAATTTTACCGTTGCTTTTACTTCTATCAATCATTATTTCTAACAATAATCTTAAGTCTAACGTCTTATGTGTTAAGCCAATTTAGTTATTATACAAGTCTACACATCCTTTAAAATCCTCTATTGCATAGTAAACTATCATTATTTATACCTCTTGGTGAAACATAATTCATATCACATCCCTGATAAGCAGTATACTGTAGAACTTGTGTGATTAACGTATGTATGCATATGAATAAATGTAAATGTAACTTGAACTAATATTCAATCATGAAAATGTTGCAAATTAAATTAACAGCAGAGCTTTCGTAAAAAAATTCACTTTGTGCTGCCATTAAGTAAATTGACCAATTCTATCCTTCGTCCTTTAAATTTGAAACCAAGACAACAATACCTATTGAAGACTATCTCATGAGACTGCAATGGACCAGCTATCCCCTTATATTGAACGCCATTGTGTTCCCGTATTCAGTCGGTGGCTGTATCACAATACAGGTGTTATATAATTTAGCTTATTTCATACGTACTGGATCAGACAAGTTCCTTAAATACTATACCCCTTCCATTGAATTCATTAACAGATCAATAATAGTTTAATGTAATTTTACCAAACAACATTGCAAGTTAAAAGAGGTTGTTAGTCAGCAGTGGTCACGTACGACAAAAGGGTGGATGTGAAGTATGAAATAATTAACGTAATGAAATAAGTTTTAATAAAGAAAACATTATTAGTACGTCTTGTAAAATCTTCCAACACACACTATTGATGCAATATCTTTATCTGTCAACAAGAAAAACAATCAATAATTAATTATACAAATAAATCATATGTTTATTTATTAATCATAAAAATAAACATACGTCTAAAAACATATGTAACTACAAAAGTAAAAATATAATTTTGTATAAAAGACTTAAATCTGTCTTTAAAGATATTCAACAAAATTCTCAAAATAAAGTCCTCTATGATTTATTGCAGAACAATATCCTATTTATTCATGAATAAATGTTTAACAATACATCTAGTTTTTTTTTTTTAATGCAATAAATAATATTATGGTTATTAAATAATCCATTTCTCTTAATATGGATTATTTAATAACCATATTAAATAATATATTATTTAATATGGTTATTAAATAATATATTATTTAATATGGTTACTATTAAATAATATATTATCCGGCCGCTCCAATATTATTATCCAATATGATAATATTGGAGCGGCCGTAGATAAGGGGCTAAGGCGCTGGCTTGCCACGCTGCCGGTCCGGGTTCGATTCCCGATGTGACCACTAATAGATTTTGCCCTGCCGCTCCCGTGGTTCGGAAGTCACGTAAAGCCGTTGGTCCCCAGGTTAAGTGTTAGAGAGGGCTCCTTAGCCCTAACTTCGCCTGGTAAAATAAGACAAACTCTTTCCTTTTCTTTTTCTCTTTACTTCGGAATATAATTTATAAAATACAAAATTCAAACAATTAACACAAAAAATGCGTATAAAATTCGTACGTATATAATTACAGAACACTCCTGTATCGTTCTGTAATTGTAAATGCTCCCAAGAATATTTCCTCTAAACACATTTTATTGTATACAAAGCTTTCATTTTCTAAATTGTCAGATCATATATTTGTTTCAAAGGTTCCTACTTTCTTCAGCAACTTTTACTGCACTTTGTTTATAGAATCATATGACATTAATGTGTTTTAATATATTATTAAAAGTGAAAGTTACCCGACCCCACTGTCTAGAAAGCACCGTCTGTACGCTTTGCGTGAAAACTCGGTCTTCGGCCTCCTAATGTGATATTTGACCACAAATATTAGTGGTAAAACTGTATTAAGTATAATTATATTTTAAAATTTATTTACTATGACTATTTTGACTAAGATTCCACAAAATATTGCATATTACGATGGTAATATTCTAAAAGGTATTGTAAGTAGTCTTTGAGTAGAGTAGCTGACCTTTCAAAACCCTCTAAGCCAATGTATGGTCAACCCGTTCAGAAGATCTTATTTTTTTTTTTTTTTTACTTGTGGGAGGATCTTCTTCGACAGCTTGAAAATATCGATTTTTCATGCGCAAAGTTCTTGTTATTCCAGGTCTACCATGACCACCAGGTGGAATCGTAAGGCTGCCGTAAGACGGTCATGCACATTTACACATGTCTTTTAATTATGTACAAATCATTTCTCAATTATTTTGTATTATTTATCTATTACGATCTGCAGGATAATTTTTGGAACCGATTGAGTACGATTGTAAAAACGGAGTAACCAAAACTTTGTTATTTGTGAGCCGATTTAAATTAAAAAGTTTTCGTTGAATTTTGCATATAAACGTCTACAACCATTGCCTTCTGAAATTTTTCCCATATTTACAGGTGTTTTTTACTTCAAATTTTAATGGAAATATTTGTCAGTTTTATTTATACCATGATTTTAAAATTTTAATACATTGAAATAAAATCCTTTTTGAAATAGTAGGTATTTGAGATAGTAAGACATCTTCAAAGTTTCACAAAAATATCTTGAGAGATTGATGAAATGTGAACGTTTTTGTAAAAAAAAACGAAATTGTGGATTATGGCTAAAATAAGATAAAATAAATTAATGTTAATTAACAATTGTTGTTAATTAAAAACGAAGAATCGTGTCATGATTGATACTTATTGGTTCTAAACTTTTTTGTGCACCCTGTATAAATATGTATAAACAAACCTACTTATTAAAATGTACAAATTATCCATGAAGACACGTAAAAATGACCATTCATATTTAAATTTGCTCATTAGATCACAAATTGTACTAAATATATTAAAACTTAAGGCCTGATGAGTAGCCTAAGTAGGTGTACTTAACTTAAAAACAGTAAATATTTTGGAAAACTCTCTTTTCTTAATGAGTGTTTTACTATATAGCTTATTTTGAAACCTCTGAAGCATGTCCAATATATACTAAATTTATTTTTGTGTAGGCTTACACATACAAAAATTGGAAATGTTCGAATTTTTCGAACTAATTAAATTTAAAACCTAAATATACGTAAGATTGTATGTTAAAAGAATAATATTTATGTAAAGGTGACATTATTTTAATATAGATAAATATTAGATATAAAATACTCATAAAATTTATATTAATAAAAATAATACCGTAATATATTACATAGTTTAGCCTCTGCTAATCTAGTTGTAGCGATTTGTGATGCAAGGTTATAGTAAGTTCCATTTTCACACTATTACAGCTGAATCCAATGAGATCAATTAATTGATGTATATTGCTTGGCGTATTAGTGAAGCAGTGACGGATTTGCAGCGATCAGTATTTCCCAGGCCTGTCACTGAGTACGTGCTTCTGGCCTGACATACAATGATGCAGTTACTGATTTCACACGCTTGTAACCGATTATGTGTCACTTGGTTGACATATAATGAATCATTTACTGACTTTCAATTTTAATTACTTCACAGGTTTGATACTAAAATACGTGTCACATGATTGACTTATAATGAAGCAGTTACTGATTTGCAGTGATCAATATTTCATATGGTTACGCTTAATACCAATATGCTTAATACGTGTTACTGGCCTGACATAAAATGAAGCAGTTACTGATTTGCAGTGATCAATATTTCATATGGTTACGCTTAATACCATAGTACATGTTACTGGCCTGACATACAATGAAGCAGTTACTGATTTGCAGTGATCAATATTTCATATGGTTACACTTAATACCAATATGCTTAATACGTGTTACTGGCCTGACATAAAATGAAGCAGTTACTGATTTGCAGTGATCAATATTTCATATGGTTACGCTTAATACCATAGTACATGTTACTGGCCTGACATACAATGAAGCAGTTACTGATTTGCAGTGATCAATATTTCATATGGTTACGCTTAATACGATAGTACATGTTACTGGCCTGACATACAATGAAGCAGTTACTGATTTGCAGTGATCAATATTTCATATGGTTACGCTTAATACGATAGTACATGTTACTGGCCTGACATACAATGAAGCAGTTACTGATTTGCAGTGATCAATATTTCATATGGTTACGCTTAATACGATAGTACATGTTACTGGCCTGACATAAAATGAAGCAGTTACTGATTTGCAGTGATCAATATTTCATATGGTTACGCTTAATACCATAGTACATGTTACTGGCCTGACATAAAATGAAGCAGTTACTGATTTGCCCTGATCAATATTTCATATGGTTACGCTTAATACGATAGTACATGTTACTGGCCTGACATACAATGAAGCAGTTACTGATTTGCAGTGATCAATATTTCATATGGTTACACTTAATACCAATATGCTTAATACGTGTTACTGGCCTGACATAAAATGAAGCAGTTACTGATTTGCAGTGATCAATATTTCATATGGTTACGCTTAATACCATAGTACATGTTACTGGCCTGACATACAATGAAGCAGTTACTGATTTGCAGTGATCAATATTTCATATGGTTACGCTTAATACGATAGTACATGTTACTGGCCTGACATACAATGAAGCAGTTACTGATTTGCAGTGATCAATATTTCATATGGTTATGCTTAATACGATAGTACATGTTACTGGCCTGACATAAAATGAAGCAGTTACTGATTTGCAGTGATCAATATTTCATATGGTTACGCTTAATACCATAGTACATGTTACTGGCCTGACATAAAATGAAGCAGTTACTGATTTGCCCTGATCAATATTTCACAGGCAAAGTACGTGTTACTGGCCTGACATACAATGAAGCAGTTACTGATTTGCCCTGATAAATATTTCACAGGCTTGGTAGCAAAGTACGTGTTACAGGCCTGACATACAATGAAGCAGTTACTGATTTGCACTGATCAATATTTCACAGGCTTGGTAGTAAAGTACGTGTTACAGGCCTGACATACAATGAAGCAGTTACTGATTTGCACTGATCAATATTTCACAGGCTTGGTAGTAAAGTACGTGTTACAGGCCTGACATACAATGAAGTAGTTACTGATTTGCATTGATCAATATTTCACAGGCTTGGTAGCAAAGTACGTGTTACAGGCCTGACATACAATGAAGCAGTTACTGATTTTCAACAATTGTAAATATATCACATGCTTTATTCTAAAGAATATGTCACATGCTTGATTTATAATGAATTAATTACTGATTTTCAGTCACCGAAACTGATTGCACCACTGAGGTTTTCATTCAATAGAATGGTTGAGAAACTTGAACGGATGTGTCAAGGGATAAATATTTAAACGCTACTATACAAGTACTTTTCACTATAGACTTAATTTTATTTGGATTTTAAAAATCTAGTTTATCAATTTTACTTTTTTCTTTCCATTTTGGTAGCTGTTTTTTTTTTTTTTTTTTTTACTATGTAGTGTGAAACTAAGTTTTACTAATTATTTTAATAAAACCTTCTTTTTTACTAACTATAATTGTAACAACAACCAAATATTAAAATTAATAATTCATATATAACCAAATATTTAAATAAATAATACTATTTATTTATTGAGAACTCTTTTCTTTAGGTAGATGTGATTTAATTTGGATTTTAAGTAACATATCCAAGTGTAGT
This sequence comes from Stictocephala bisonia, assembly GCA_035578905.1. NCBI lineage: Eukaryota > Metazoa > Arthropoda > Insecta > Hemiptera > Membracidae > Stictocephala > Stictocephala bisonia. Next base: position 46,513 of record JAQJVL010000147.1, on the reverse strand, counting down.
ATCATAAGAAATTGTAATTAATTTAAGAGTAGAAAAATAACATTCTAAGAGGAGGTTTTGTATAATTTACCTGTTATAAGTTATACATTATAATTTAGTATATATAAGAAGTTTCAATTGTATCCAAACAAAATATTATCGATTAATTGGTATATTTATATGTTTAAAAAATGCTTGTCCAATCATTTGTCCAATGTCGTCCAATGTCCAATCAACAAGTACTTCCAATTATATGAACATTTATTTTTTTTACCATGTAAAACCTCCAACAATAAATACATACTGTACTACATTTATTTATTTATAAACCTAATCATATATCATGTAGTCTTTAAATGCTGTCAAACATGCAGTGAGCCAATCCATTGTTCGTTCCACGGGATTGGAAGAGTCTCTTGCAATGCTTCGCAACCCCCACTGCAATATTAATACGCAAAAGGGCCTTTGCATGTCCTTTTGCAGTTTATAAATTGGAAGACTTCTCCCTCTTTCCCCCAGCAGAACCCTTCGCCTGTTGGTGTTTTGTTCATTTGGTGGTTTACGTATAGGACGTTATAACCAACTAGGTGTCTTATAACAGATATAAAATGTACATAATGATGGCTTTGCGACTTCATTTAGTTGATATTAACTTGATTTAATGACCCCAACTCTAACAATTTAAATTCTTTCTTGTACTAATACTTTATTAGTGAACGTTTCATTATTTTTAAGCCATTCTCATTTCGAAATGAACTCCAATATCAAAATATGGTTCCAAACAAAATTGTAAACCCAAAATCAGTTTGTATCCTAAATGATGTATTCGCTCCCTATTTCGTTCGCACTGCATTCAAAATTAGTTCATTTATGTGAACTATCTTTATTGGCAATACTAGGTCGTGTTATCGACACGATTCTAATTTTATATTAAAACTCTTGACGTGAGATGAAAATAAATAGGAATTTCTGAGGATAAACTTATGTAATAGTAACCAGACTACACAGATCATCCAACACTAATTATTTTACCTTGTCATTGGTAAGACAACAAATAGGTACGGTACATGCACTTGACTTGTTAATATGAATCTCTGTAAAATTTATTTTCATTTTGTTTATATTTTTTACAGACTAGTTGTTTTAACATATTATGTAACCATTAACTAGTTAGTAAATATTTTAACTGTTATATTATATTGTTATTATAATGTGTTAAATAAAATTAACAATTCACGCCTGTTAGAAGGCGGGTTTTTACAATTTCCGCTCATTGGTACTAAATTTTAACGTTTAAATAAGGTTAGTTTGATGCTTTTTATGTAATTGTGGTAAGTTTTAATCTAATAAATCATTGTAGCTGCGCTTTCTATGCACAAAGAGTTCAGTTTTATAAAATGTTGTTGTTTTCGTGAGACGTTATCATTATTTTGTTACATTTTATTTTTGAGTTTATTAAATTTTTAAATATATATTTCTACATTAAACCTTAATTACAAGACGCAAAATACAATTTTCAAAAGCAAATGTAAATATTCTAACCAAAGAAGGTCACTTTTAGTGTTTTGATTTTTAATTAATACTAAAACTTAATAAATAGTAATTATTTAATTACTATTTATTAAATAATTACTATTTACTTAATAGTAAGGTGACAAAATGAAAGGTAAGCTTTATCAGAACATATTCTATAAAATCTAAACAAATTAAAAATAAATGTTAAAATGTCATTTGTACTTTTTCACCTAAAGTACTTTTGATTCAAACAAAAAAATTATTACATCTCTAGTTGGAACTATTTTGACTAATAAATATAGGTCTAATATATTTTTTCATAATACTAGTGTAAAAACAATTAAACTTTAAATATCCGTGAATTTTTTAATAATTTTTTAAATATTTTTTATTTTTTTAAAATAAACTACCCTTGCCAATTTATGGTTTGCCAAATAAATAAAAGGATGGTCTTACTACCTGTGAAAATAATTTCATATTTTTGTAGCTAAACATTTATTAACAAACAGCATTTGAAAACTTTTTATTTGCATTGTTAATTATTTTTCTATATAACGTACACTATGCCATATTTTAAAGTTACCTACAAATGATTCACAAAATTTTATCTTGTAATAATTATAATTTTAATACTGTAATATTGTAATAATTTTAACCAAATGATCTTTTTATTTTAAGTGAGGGACACTCCCAAATAATAAAATATATCGTGTAGTTGATGGATTAACAATAACAATGCAAAACACGAACACGAAAACTGAAATACAAAAAAATGATGATGACTTAATCCCACTCTTATGATGATGAACCAAACAAGAAGTAAAGAAAATAACTCGGCAGGGTTCAAAAAAAGTTTTGTGTAACAATAATTTAATTAAAATCTTTTAATATGCAACAGTTATTCAAATAAAAAACTAAACAATAAAAGACACCTGATTTGGAAGAGCAATAAAATGAATGCAAAATACCAAATCTACTTAGTAACTGACTCCATTCCGTTTACCCCCGTGGCCGGCAACCATCCTCGGCGAACATGTGTGTGGGAGGGCTGCAAGCTGTCATATCAATTATGCAGTGTCCAACCAACCCCTGGGAACCCATGCTCTCATTTGTATCTCTTTATATACACACGTGTTTAGATTTCAGAGGGGAAAAGCACGTGTATTTTGTATTCAAACAGTAAACAGTTTACATTAGAAATAAGCCACATCCAATCAACAAGGTGGATTTATTTTTTTATAAATAAATAATTATCAACTTTCAAAATGGCTCTTGTTTATTAAATTTTGCGTCTTAGAAAACATGATATATCTAAGTTCACTTAGTTTAAGTAGGTTAGGTTAGGTTAGGTTAGATTAGGTTAGGTTAGGCTAGGTTAGGTTAGGTTAGTAAACTATTCGAAAACTAAATGTTTTCATGCAACAATTATGAAGGTTCTAGATCAACAATAAGAGTTTTATTCATTTTAATTCTTTCTGCGTGCCTTCAACCCCCCTTTTTAGTCATGTATAAGGAACATAATACAACTGAACGTCAGAGAAAACACAAAATGTATTTACATATATATTATGGTGATCGTACATTTATTTGGTACTTACATTTGGAATTGTGTGAAGTTCATTTGTTTTTCTACTAAATTATGCTAGTTAAGACCGTTTGTGGATGGGATGAAGAAGTGTTATCACTGGGCTAGCAAGAGTCGTAATAATTTATTTCGGTAATTTCTTATACAACTTCATCCCATCCACAAACGGTCAGGAATTTAAATCCTGGGAGATCCATAAAGTTATTCGCCATAGAGATTTGGTCAGTTATCCCTTGACAACGTTTGTGCATTATCTATAAAATGCCTTTGTTGTAGAATAGTCAGAGTACTACCGTAAGAATGAATTGAGAATCAAGTTATTTCATTATCAAATAAATTTCTTAGTCATGTTGAACTGACTTTAAAAAAAACCAAAAAAGGTGATATATATTGATAAACTACTGTCATAGAGAGTTACATGTACAATTAAAAAAAATTATTTCCAATGTTTTAATTGATTAGAAGTTAAAACAATATAAGTCAGTATTACAATCAGACAACAATTTTAAATAAAAGTTAGTATTTATACTAACATTTTTCAATTTGGGCCCAATGACCTAAGGTTCCATCAATAATATCTAACGGTATATTTAGTAAAATTTCACAAACTTGTTACTAGTATTATTAGTCCCAGATATTATTGGTACACGTCTGATGTATGTTTAAGTACGAAGTATTATGTATGGACGCACGTATACATAATGTATCATAAATATCTATTGATATTCTGCACTAAAACTACTGCTGCACGTTGGCGAGTATTCTGTGTGTTATCACTGGCTTTTTAAGAGCTGTCAGTGAGGAATTTTAACTACTTTATCCTGTGTAATATCAGCATGATTAGAATACTAAATATTACAATTTGGTAATAGTGAGCAAATAACTCGTATACACTCTGAAAATTATTATGAATAAAAGTATAATAATATATTTATAAGATTAACAGATTGACAAAATTACTTAAAATAGAAACAAACATTTTTAATAACTAAATATTTCCATTAAAAAAAATAAAAATAAGATTATACGTATTAATCATTTATTTAGATCAATATTGTCTATTTTTCAAACAAGTAAAATATTTGAAATATTCAGTATATTCAATAAAATTAAAAATAATAGTTACGTTGTTTATATCCTGTTCATTAACAGGACATTCAAATAATGAATCATAAAATGAATCAATGAATGTGGAACACTGTCCCTTAAGTCTATAAATATAGAAACTATAATTATTTAAATATTGAACATCTAATTTACATAGTTTTAAAAAGGGTTTAAAACAGAAAAAAAACAGTAAAAATCATTAATTGCTTACTGAGCATACAGATTCATAACCCAAAAAATCATATCTCGCCCTCATTCAATATTATTGCAATCAGATGAATTTTATATGTATTAAATAGATTATATTATTGACAAATTTTACAGCTAATGAAACTTTTCTACCTTATTAGCTCAGTTTATATGTAAATATAGATAAATTACTAGAAAAAGAGTTACGTTACACTGATTATAAACGGTATACAGTTATTTTAACCTATTTTTAACCTAATGATATAAAAGCTCTTTCAATAGCTTCTATCTGATAAATACTCAATATGTTTTTTTAATTATTTTACACATTTTATATTAAAAATTATAAAGAGCAAATACTTAATATTTAATACACAAAAATCCTTTACATCGTCAATGATACGTCAAGTCACAACTAAAGTCAGTTTCACAATATCTCAGTTATTGACGATAGGTTTATAACGAGACATCCGATATGACAGATAATTCTTGACCCAGATGTTAACGGTAACAAGAAAATATATTATCCTGCTCGATGTGTTACGTCTGTGGAACTGACGTCACGAGGATTGTGGAACATTACGAACATGTAACTATTATTCTATGCTCAGAATATGAAGCTAATATATGTTTATCTTCTCAATTTATTTATTTATGCCCCAGACCTTCTGATTAATAAGTTATGGTATTGTTAATTGTTTATCGTATACAACTAACTTTTCGTTTCTCACTATGTCATTGATAATTTTTTTTTTCATTTCCAAGAAAAATCTTGGCCTAGGCTTAAAGCACGTTTTTGGTCATCTTAGTAACCTTTGGTGCTTAGGTTAATTAATTAATTAATGATCTAATGACTCTACATATGTAAATATGAAACTGGTAAACAAACCCTTTGTCTACTTAATTTATTATAATATGAATCAAAGTAGTTAGGTATTTTGGAGGCATTGTAGTGGATATACTGTTCACAGCTTTAATTCCTTCTAATAGCTCTCATAGGTAAGAAGCTTTATATTTATCATAGGTAAGTTTTTTAAGCTATATTTTTATAAATATTGTTCTATATAATTGACTTTGGTCCCCAATGCACGTAGGCTAAGTTGAGATTTTTCTAGCTTTAGAATTTCAGCCATCAAAGTCGTACGATCCAATCAATAAGAATAGATTATTTCCCTTCTTGTCTCAAATCTCTAGAAGCTCTTGACTGATTAGAGTGTCTTACTGATGGAGGTATTGTCCTGCTCTAGTTGTCTAACTTTCAGTCTCATCATCCTTAGATGTTGGGAAGATGGTTATGTCCTACCAGCATAGCACTAAGCATCCTGCGGTTGATAACAAATTTTATCAGCCTTTCGGGGTTCTCTCAAACCATGCTAATCCTTCTCGTAACTTCACCAATCGGAGAGTTTACAGAGGTCATCCTGTGGTTACATTGTTGTTGGATGATATAAATATTATGACTTGAAAAACTAGTTGAGAAAATAAAGCCTTACATGTTTTCGTAAGTTACTATTATAGCCACAGTCTCCAGCAGATTAGAGATCTGCAACACTGAAATCACACAATTAGTGTGCGCACTTGCGAAAGCTTATTTTATATAACTGCAACCTTAAGTTGGAATTTTAGGCCTAAGGAAAATCTCAGTTCTCTCCAGTACTAGGAAATGTAAGGTCCTTTAGATCATATGATTGTCATGAATCCATGGTCCACCCCCTCCCCCTTAAATTCCACCCAATCCCTCCTCATCCCGTGGTATCCTTGCTGTTACTGCGGGAGTTCAACTAGGAGTAAGATACTTCCCAAGTAATTCTCTGGACATTATATACCTAATTGGGTAGTATCTTGGGACTTATCATCCCATGTGTCTTTTCAACTATGTCCTAAGATTTGTCCAGGAAAATAGGGAAGGCAAGGGACATGAAAACATATGGCAATTTCGGGTCTACGCCACCTTCCACGCAAAAAGCACCCTTCTTACTCAAGCCAGAGGAATTGCAGCAATTGTACTCCTTTTCTATACAAACCAGAGTAATTACAGGACAGAGGTACGGACCATTACAGAGGTTAAGGACAGTTTCAATATCTGGAAGAAGATATTGCTATTGCTTTATAAAGTTATAAAAATATGAATAAAAATTAAAGTGGCCATATACAAACGATTCTAAATGTATTTCTTTAATTAAAATGAATTATACTAAAATTAAAATATATTATGACTGAAAACATTGTGTTTGTTCATTTTTTACAAATTTAGTTGACGTTTCATTGTTTATGACGTTAATTGTGTATTTCACTCTACTATTATACTAAAAACAATGGTGAACCTTTTTCAGAATAATATGTACGATTGACGAATAAATCTTTATTGAAGTATGCCATAGTGCACATACAGTATTCTCTAAATAGCTATTCTAGCGTGGAATAGTGCTCCTTCCATTCAAAATACATTAGCACAATGTAAAATGATACATTCTATGGATCAATGTATTGAGGGAGGAGCGAGGGGTATTGGATATGTAAATTACCACCGACACAATTTTCTTTTAAACTGGTTCTCTTAACAGCACGATCTTTATATAGCAACCAATCGTAACAGCAAATTAATTAATAAATATTAAAGACCAATCACATTTACGAACTGTTGTTTAAAAACAACACTTATTCGATATAAATATACGAATTATACACAATATTACTGGTACTTTACCATTTAAAATGCATTAGTTCCAATGATTGATCAGTATAAACCACTAATATCTTCATATATTTTGATTATATAGGTTAAAATAAAATCAGTTTTACCTTACTGTCTACGAGATATAATTTTTCAATGAGACAGTTAATTTTTGTATTCAATAAAGCCATTAAAATATTTTTGAAACTTCAAAGAAATAAAAATAAAGAATGTTTGGCCAATGGACTCGAAGTCTTGATATTAACTTCAATATGCGTTATGTCACAGAACAAAAAGAAACAGAGGTCACATTCAATCGTTCACTGTGTAGAGTAGTTAGTTATTTATTTTTCCAGGCACCCTGTCACCCCCTCCCGTTTTCCCCTAAAGGATAAATGTAGTAACTATTGCTACAGATGGAATGTATAAAAATGTACATTAGTTGGAATCTGTTTATAACTGTCTTTGAGCAAGGCCACACGACACTACTGTAGTGTGGCCTTGCTCTGAGGCGTTCGCTGCCACCATGAGAAAGCGACCTCTGTTTTTCTCTATGGTTAAATAAATAAGGTCGGTAGCGTAGTTGGTTCAATCCCAGCTTCATGTGCTAAAGGTTGTCAGTTATATTCCAATCAGAGTCAATACATTTTGAGAAGGATCAGCTGATAATCACCGGCTGTTCATTTGTCATTGGGCTATTAATTAATGACACTTTCTAAGGAATAGTCGGCCTTAGTTTGTAACAATGACTACATTCGCTCATCTACATTCATCACACTCATTCGAAATCCATATTCGCCCATATCTTGACGATCGGCGTCTTATGAATAAATAAATAAAAATAAATAAATAAATCTTTCCACTGTTAGGAATAAGAATTGTTATATAATTAGGAATCTTGAGAGTATCAATACATTGTATAGTGTTAAATAAATAAAAGATTTTATTTATTTATCTCCATCATATATTGAAAAGAAAACTAAATTAATATTTATATGTAATTATGTTTGCTTTTTGATAATTCTAGTCCACAGCTTTTGAGGGTTATTTCAACGGATTTTTAACTTTTAACAGATATATAAACGTACACTTATATAAACTAAAAAAAATTTCGTTAACCTTGATGAACATTTTTTTAAGTCAATGTCTTGAAATGTGCTCATTAAAGGGAGGAAAAAAGTTATTTTAAGTAAAAAATTTAACTTAAGTAAACTTTAAGTAACGAGTTATTATAAGTAAATCTGAAGAAAAAATGGATTTATTGGAATAAATTCAATTTTATGACGTTATAAATTTTTATAACATGTTTTAGCAGGCCTATATTTAGGTCAAAGGTGGTAACTTATTCTAAAATAAAAAATAGTTTGTTGCACAAAAACATTGTTTTTTTTTTTTTTTTTTTGATCCTATAGTTATTTCCTTCCTCAATACACTGTACCCAACTAAATTTAAGATTAAATTAGATATCAAAATAACTAAGCGATTCGTAAACACAAATTGCACTTTGTTAAAATGTAATTTACATTATAATAATGATATTCAAGCAATATTTTAAGTAGACTACAATAATTTAGAGATTGAACTACATCAATTAAATGTTTTATTATTTTATTATTTATTATTTACCCTTATTGACAGGTGAGTCTGCAGTGAGACATTCTGTATTATAGTTGGTTCTTGGCCTACATATCCAATGTGGTAAAGAAATACATTTTAGTTTATCCTATACTCAAAGAAATTTAAAAAAATCATATTTAAATTCCTCGCACAGATCAATTGTCTATGGGGAATAGGCTAAGTAAGGTTATGAAGGGATCAGCCTCTACTTTAGTAAGGAAATCAATCAAATTTTAAAAGAAAATATTCATAAAACTTGAGATATTTAGCCACTTTACCAATATCATGTAGGCCTAAATTTAAAAATAATTGTAGGCCTAATAATAAAAATTGTCGAATGAGGAGAGTTAAAAAACCTGTCCAATAAGTGTTTTAATAAATATCTTTATTTTACCTCAATTGTTCACCCTCCCACCTGAAATAACCACTAACTACCTCCCTCTACCCAACCCGACTTGACGGGCCTAAAGTTAAAGGATGTCTTATTTTCTTATTTTACCAGGTGAAATTAAGGCTAAGTAGCCTTTCCAATACTTAATCTGAGGATCAGTAACATAAAGATGACTTCCAAACCACCACCAGTGACTTTGATGGTATCCCACACCGCTCACCCATCCAAGGATCAGCCACGTTCGATGTTGCTAGACACGTTTATCTTGCGATAACGTTGAATCCTCCGGTCAAGGCCACTGGCGGACGTTGCCTGAAAATTGAGATCCTACGCAAATTCGACCTTCTTATATAGTAAAACCATTACAATCCTAAGAAAAAACAAGTAAATAAAAAGAACTTGAAAACCCTAAAGTAAATCCTTTTAGGTTTTCAAAGTTTTATGCTTGTTTTCCACTATCGTTGTCCACCCACAAATTAGAATAAAACATATTTATAATTTACATCTTATTTATAACAACCTACCGTGTCCACTAATACTACAGCTAGCCTAACTGCTCCAACGCTATTAGAAAACGTTTAATAAGCTTTTGGACAAAATAATAATTGTAAAAATAATACGTGAAATATTTTTGTGAAGATGGGTGAATGTAGCCCACCCATACACGCACTGTGGTATTGACCCGCCCGCCCACCTATACACGCACTGTGGTATTGACCACCCGCCCACCCATACACGCACTGTAGTATTTACTTTTAAGGCACAATACAATTAATGTGCCCTTTTTACCAGTTACATTAATGTGAGATTTTTAACACTTAGATTAGTATTATAAATAATATAAATGTATTATAATGTTTTTACTTATAATGCGGAAGCTGATACCAAATTACTGCATCCATAAAACATATACTTCAATTATTTTCTTGGATAACCTTTCATAATTGAAGTGTGAAACGAAAATAAAAATATTATATTTTCTATTAAATTTACAGACATTAAAACGTGGTGCAGTTAATTAATTATTTCATATAGCTTTTTAATGACATCAAAATTCGTATGTTCATGTAATATAAGCTCCACCAAAAGGATACAATTGGAAACATTTAAAATGGTATACGCTCTAATATTTACTAAAGCACGCTGCAATGCACTCACGTATACATGAAGCATCAGAAATAGCTATGCATTGTACCGTGGGCTATTATGCCCTTCATTCAAAATACATCAGCGCCCCAGTAAAATGCTAGAACTCTATAAACCATTGTATGAGGGCTTTATATAATGCATTCGTAAATTTTCAAAACTGCTATTTCTTATTGTCATTTTGTATCATATAACATTAAATAAGGTTATTTAAAAGTTATCTTAACCATAATTATTTAGGAGGGACTAGGTTTCTTTAAAATAAGATAAGCAATTATTTGCCAACTATCGTACTAGTAAACTTAAATTGAAGATATCCTTATTTATTTATTCTTAAGACACGGATCATGATCATGAGGTCAATCCCAAACATATGAGGCCAACTAACTCCATTAAAAATTAAGGCCAACTATTTCTAAGAAAGTGTCTTGAACAGTCGGTGGTTGTCGGCTGATCCCTTTAAGCATTTGTTATTAACATACCCTTTCAGCAACAATATAATTAAATATACCGTTCGGTTCAGTTTATACAATGACTCTCCCTAGCACGTACGGTGGTGATGACTCTCCCACCCACTTATTCACGTACGGTCATGATGGCCCTCCCACCCACTAATTTACGTACGGTAGAGATGACTATCTCTCCCACCAATTCACGTACGGTGGTGATGACTTTTTTATTCATTCATTACTCATTGCTAAGACGTTTATTGACAAGATATGGGTCAATATGAGGGACGATTAATCATTGTTACTAACTAAGGTCGACTGTTCCTTAGAAAGAGCAAATTATTAATAGCCCAATAGCCAGGGCAACTAAGCCTAAAATAAAACCCCTCTAACCTACCCATACATGATCGTTGATTTTGACCTTCCCACCCACCCATATACGTACAACAGTGATCCCTCGTAGGGAAGACGAAATAGCTATACACATATCATCTTCTTGTTAAACAGTACCTCGAAGCACACTACGTTTGCTCATCTACAATCATCACACTCATTCGAAAACCATATTCACCCATATATTGATGATCGGTGCCTTAAGAATAAATTATAAATAAATGAATTTCATTTGTTGAAAATTTTCTCCTTTAATTTTTATGACAGGCTGATAGCTGGAACTGTAAGATAGATGAATGATCGGTAAGAGAGAATGACATTTATTTTTGAGTTTACAATACATTTTCCTCAATTTTAAATGATCTACGCTTCAAATGGGTAACTATATTCAGTCTACTAATAACGTGTAGCCAGTTAACTAAGAATATTATATTATGTATGTTAAATTTTCTGTATTGGTCTTAAATTCATATTTTCTTAGCACTAAGGAATTCCCTGAATATAATTATGGCAATGCAACTACATCGAGTTGGCCAACATGTAGGATCAGTAGAGCCTATATATCTGGGGAAAATTTGATGTTTAATATAAGGGATAGTGACGTTTTCATCTAAATTTAGTTAATTAATTAGTTCTTAAATTAAATTAAAATATTGTAAGTTTTATATTTTAAATATATCTTTGAATATACATTGAAACAGTACAAATAAAATTATCTGTTTACATTTAATTGTTAACTTTTTTAAATTGTCATTATAATATTTATTTATTTGTAGGAAGATACTTAATCACGCAATTACTAAATAAATCATCTAAAACGCACGACAATTATTATAAAAAACTAGGGGACACCCATGCACGCTTGACGTGCCAACCCCGTTCCTCACTGAACTCGTGACATCTCGGATGTGACTTTTGACAAAAAGTATTTGTGGTATCACTATATTAAGTAAAATTATATAACACGTATTATATATATATTAGGATGTAATAAATTAAAAAACTGAGTACCCTTATATTTTTTTTATTAAAACTCATTACACAACATGTTTCGACTTTATTGTCATTTTCTAGTGTAAATTAAATAATTAAGTTGAGTATATAAATTTTTTTTAAATTGTAAAACATTTGGTTTTTGTAAATATTGATGAATATGGATAAGTTGGTGATATTTTTAGTTATAATTTTTAATGTTTCGAATCTTATTAAAAATAGGGTTTGTATAATTGATTTGTGTGTTCAACATGTTCACTGGATTTTCTTGTTGTGCTAAATATATATGTAATTCTTCTGTTGCATTCATTTTCTTGCTCTTTTTCATAAAATTTAATATTTTCATGTTTTCTTCCATTTTTGTGTACGTAAAGAGCAAGTGTTCTGCGAATGTGGATTTCATTGTAGTTGTGTTATAGCTTCTGAGAGCTTGTATATGTTCTTGAAAGCGTGTTTTGAATGGTCTTCCAGTTTGTCCAATATAGAATTTATCACAGTCTGTACAATTAATTTTGTAAATCACATCCAAAGCGGCCTTAGCTAAGGCAGTGGCTTGCCACGCAGCTAGTCTGGGTACGATTCCCTTTGTGACCATGAAGGTGTCCCTAAGTCACTTCCTTGTTTCGGAAGTCACGATAAATCGATCGTCCAACGAGCCTACAAAATAGAAATGAGTTCGTCTAACAGGTGACTTGAACTGTAGCTTAACTCAGTATTCTCCCTACAAAAATCCACACGAAATTGAAATGTACCTCAACCAATAAACGCAGTAAAATAATTGTTCGCATAGGGTAGAACGAAACTATATACTTATATCTTTTTTTAAAAGCTAGAAAATGAATAGTTCGGCCAGAAAAACATAAGAGAGAGAGAGGTCGTTGAGGTATGCGTGCCATTCCAAGTGTCCCTTATCACTCCAACTTACTTTCGTTTCCACTTTACTTCTACTCTAAGGGCACGAATAATACTACGCCAACTTTGTTTTTGTTGGCTACTGATTACTTAGTTGTTGTTACCATGAATTTATGTTATTGCGATATGTCACGTAAGCTTAGTCGATTTATGACAAAATACTTCTTAAATATAAGTTGGAATCAAGTACTGTATGCATGCTAAGTTTTCGAATACATTTAACTGCTTCGGATAAATCGATAGTAAATTATATATTTGATAGTTTGACTCAGTTCAAAGAAGTCGAATTGTATGAATATATTATCAAATAGGTTGTGCCTCTTATTTTGATCTTCAATCATTGGCATTAGTTTTTTTTTTTTTTTTTTTTTTTTTTTTTTACTTGTGACTTTAATGGGTTTTATTGTTTACAAGTTACTTTTATTGTTTTATTTTAATAATTTCTAAAACGTTACTTTTTAAAAGTAAATTTTTTTCAAAATATGGAGACATTACGTTTGACTAAATATTAAATTGTAAATAACTAATTTTAATATCACAATAGTCGATTATTATTTTTAATGTGTGCATATTTTTGTATAATTTTTTAGTTTTTTGACTGAAAATTTAGTTTTAAATTGAAATGTAACGGGGTTGCTGCAAACTGTAAGGGGTTGTTATTTTATAATAAACTAATTTAGACAAAAAAGCACAATGAAATCGGAGAAGTTTAAATAAATGATGTACATCAACACTCACTACTTGTAAACAACTCAAACTAACCATGGAAATCATAATTAACTATATTTATCACGTACATAAATATATACTTATTCATTTTAAACTAACTTCATGAACTTCACTTTCCATGTATTGTGAATTCACGCTTTAAATAAACATAATTCACTAAGTTAGGAGAACCCGTTACATAAGTCCTGTTGTAAACTTCACATTCAAGTTTTGGGAGATTGTAGGCGATAGGTTACATGCTCGGTCCTCTTAATACTGACACGGCGTCCACTCAATGGTTGCCATCAACGTGGACACTACTAGAGAAGTCTGGTATGTACATGTTGAATGGTAGTCAAGGTTCAGATGTTGTGTAGAGAAGAGAACTGAGTGTCAGACTTGTAAGTTAGCTGAAAAGCAGAACAACACTACATGGTGTGGATTCCACGTAAAGCTGTAGGTCCCATTAGTTGCCCTGGCTATTGGGCTATTAATAAAAAGTCCTTTCTGAGCTAAGTCGAAATTAGATAGTAACAATGACTAAACTCGTTAATCTACACTCATTCGCCCCTCATATTCGCCCATATCTCTATGATCGGTGTCTTAGAGATGAATAATGAATAATGATTTCAATAAAATACTAAACTAAGTAATAGTAGAGGAGAATTCTCAATATCAAATATTTATTATAAAAAATGTTGTACTCTTCAATCCGACACATTAGCCAAGGAGCTGGTTGTAATTTCTTGTATTCATAAATAGCATATTAATACTTGTGTCTTAATTTTTATTTCGATTTTACGTCGATCAATAGAATGTCTTACACTCTGGATATGTGTTGTCAACTTAGGCCTAAGCACCTAATTTGCAACTTTGTAAATTGACATTAAATTCATGTTAGATCTCGAAAATAATATACATGTAAACCTGGAATCTAGTATTAAGATTTTTATTTGCTATTGACTGTCTTTAAATAGTTATCTAATTTTTTTTAATTTATGAATATATTAAACATAACATTTAAATGGTTGATTGGTGTGAATCAAATCGTTCGTCAACTAAAACTTTTAGATTTTTATAATTTCATTTGAAAGTGTAACTAAAATTGTAATAAACACCAAAGAATTTTTGAAGGAATCATATTGTGCTTTTTGACTATTCAGTCACCGGGATAATGGGTTGTATTAACAAAAAATTTTTTTTCTTTTTAAATCAATCATTACTTTTTAAAAGAAATACTAAGTAATGTGTCCATAACATTTTCATGAACTCATTTCAAACGTATCCTTCCAATTCATTTGATTCTAAAAAGTTCATTTATAAAAAAAAACAATTAATCCATGGTTATGGCAGATATATTACTTGTTATTTATTTAAAAATAAATTTATATAGTTAATTTAATTGTACAGTTCATTCATATTACGGTTTTAAAAACAGTACTGAGGAAATAAAACAATTCGATCATGGAATTTCAGTAACAACACAGAGATTTGACATAGCAATGTGGTGGTGTGATTTATTACCCTAATAATGTATAATTAATTTATGGATGTTTCGTTAAAACGGGGAAGCCACGCGAGAAATGAACGGGGTTGCATGTGGAGCAACTATGCAGGAAAGAAAGACCGGAAATGGCGAAAACCTATTACGCTTAAGTTAACTGGAGCCTGATATCGCGCGACACGCGACTTGTATCTTAAAGCAACAATGTGGGCCTACGACAGAGCTCTTAGTGGTGGCTAAGGGAACTAAAGCAAGTATGTGGAGCGATGATATAGCTCTTAGTGGTGGCTAAGAGAACTAAAACAACAATGTGGAGCGACGATAGAACGCTTAGTGCGGCTAAGAGAACTAAAGCAACAAAGTGGAGCTACGATAGAGCTCTTATTGGCGACTAAGAGAACTAAAGCAACTATGTGTAGAGACGATAGGGCTCTTAGTGGCGGCTAAGAGAACTAAAGCAACTATGTGGAGCTACGATAGAGCTCTTAGTGATGGCTAAGAGAACTAAAGCAACTTTGTTGAGCTACGATAGAGCACTTAGTGGTGGCTAAGACAACTAAAGCAACTATGTGGAGCTACGATAGAGCACTTAGTGGTGGATAAGGGAACTAAAGCAACAATGTGGAGCGATGATAGAGCTCTTAGTGGCGGCTAGAAGAACTAAAGCAACTATGTGGAGATACGATAGAGTACTTAGTGGCGGCTAAGAGAACTAAAGCAACATTGTGGAGCTACGATAGAGTACTTAGTAGTGGCTAAGAGAACTAAAGCAACAATGTGGAGCTACGATAGAGTACTTAGTAGTGGCTAAGAGAACTAAAGCAACATTGTGGAGCTACGATAGAGTACTTAGTAGTGGCTAAGAGAACTAAAGCAACATTGTGGAGCTACGATAGAGTACTTAGTATTGGCTAAGAGAACTAAAGCAACATTGTGGAGCTACGATAGAGTACTTAGTAGTGGCTAAGAGAACTAAAGCAACAGTGTGAAGCTACGATAGAGCATTTAGTGGTGGCTAAGAGATCTAAAGCAACAAAGTGCGATAATAGTGTGCTTGGTGGCGGCTTAGAGAACTAAAGCAACAATGTGGAGCTACGATAGGGTTCTTATTGGCGACTAAGAGGACTAAAGCAACAATGTGGAGCGACGATAGAGCGCTTAGTGGAGGCTTAGAGAACTAAAACAACAATGTGGAGCTACGATACAGCCAATGTGGAGCTTTTAGGGCCGCTAAGGGAACTACAGCAATAATTTGGAGTTACGATACAGCTCTTACTACGGCTAATAGAACTAAAGCGACAATGTGTAGTGACGATAGAGTTCTTAGTGGTGGCTAACAGAACTAAAGCATCATTACCACCGTATGTGTATGGGTGGGCAGGTGAGTCATTACCACTGTACGTGTAGAGATGAGTGGGTGGGGCAATACCACAGTATGTGTATGAGTGGACGGGTGGGTCATCACCACGGTATGTGTATGGATGGGAAGGTGGGTCAATAGCACTGTACGTTTAGAGGTGAGTGGGTGGGCCAATGCTACAGTATGTGTATGATGGGAAGGTGGGTAAATAGTACAACATTAGACTATGGTTATAAAAATGTAACTACTTTACAAATTGGAGTATAATTCAGATTTTTCTTTAATCTGGTTAAAATATAATGTTTTATATAAACGGTCAGAACACGTAAACAATAAGTGTGAAAATTCCAATGATAAAATAAATCAGTGTTTTGTGTTAATGATGCTGCTGTTGCTGACTTAATTTATGTCTTCTAAATGTGGTATGGCAAGTTCCTTTATAAATAAAAGAACTGGTATATCATTTTGTACATTTGCGATAAATCATGTGATGAATTCAGCTCACATTAGGTGATAATGTGAACCAAAGCTTTTCATTTTCCGATCCCAACCTGTGTTATCGAGTCAGGCGAAGAAGCGGCTGTTGAAATGAAGCCTTTAAGCCCCGGGAAATTGTAGTATTACCATTGAAAGTGTTACATAAGTCTAACAGATCCCGTCCACGAGACCTGCATAAAACAACGAGCAAGAATAACGAGGGTAACGGCTATACCAAATAGCGTGATTAAAGAGTTGTCAACATAACAAGACAAGGTTTACCATTTTCTACAGAAACAATAAAGGGTTATTAATAAAATAATTTAAAAACACTAGAGTAGGGTATTTAAAAATAACATAATCCGTGAACTATACAAGATAAAGCAGTAAAGGTATATTTATATTCAGAATGCGATTTTTTATACTAATATGCTACTTTTTTAAATATAAGTTAACAATGAATATAAATTTACCCGAAAAACAATAAATGAAATACACGTTAAAAGTTTTAACTGATTATTAAAATGCGTTTTTCAGAAATGTTAATCGTGTCTTTCATGTTTTATAAATTATTGTTAAAATTAAATATTTTGATCTATGACCACTCTACCTGTCACTTTCTTTGTTAATGTTTACGTGTTATCACCAAATTATTTTACCAGATCGGCAAGATGTGAATCTAGGAAGAATGCTTGAAACCTAAATAAAGTGAATTCAACTTTTGTTTCTAATAAGTTACTGTTTCTTTTATAATGTGTGACTGTTCACGTCAACAAGAAACAAAGTATCCAGCCACTTAACCTCTTCAAACATTGTTTCATTTTCATTTCATTTCAACCATATTTAATATCCTTGACCTTAACTATGCTTTCAGATATCACTCAAGCGAGCCTGAATTGGTTACATCGCTCAACAACGTCTCTTAGTAGTATGAGGCAAAATGGAACTCTGAAATGGAGTTAGGTTATGTTCGGTTAGTTTAGGTTTTGTTAGGTTAGGATATGTAGGTTAGGTTAGTTAAGTTTCGGTAAGGTTAGGTTATGTTAGGTTAGGTTAGGATAAGAGATGTAGGTTAGGTTAGTTTAGGTTCGGTTAAGTTATGATAGATTCTTCTGTTAGGTTTTTAGTTTATCTTAAAAGTTCTGTAAATTGACCTAGGAGTAGTTTTCTCTTCATATCTTGTTGCAGTGACCTCAGAGGGTGGGATGCCTGCAACTTTGCTATCCAGAATCTCCTTTCACAGTGCCCAAACAATAATTCCAGCTATCACTTCCAGTGACAAATCTCGCAGTTGCTACATTATTAGAATATTCATAAAATGGTTGCTAAGTAATTCATAGATTTTTGTACGATTGTTTTGTACGATTGCTCACATTTATAAGTAGATTGTACGCCTATTGAAATACCTTTTATAGCCTTTAATGACAGTTTAATACATCAATATGTTTCACGTTGTTTAATAATACGTTGTTTTTGTGCATGCCGTTTTGTTCTCATGGAACATTGAATGTGTTTTCCTACATAGTCAATTTTCAACGAAAATAAAATAACTTTTTTAAGTTTATAAATTCCCTCTACATAGTGTATTTTAGTACAATGTATTCAAAATTAATCGACACGTGCATTTCATATTTTTTATTTTTAACACTTTTCTTGAAATTGTAAACTATCTCGGGAAAAATAAGATTTTAAACAAATCTTAAAAGTTAAAAGTTAATTTAAGTTAAAACACAGTGGTTCTTAAAGTTAATAACAGTCCTTCGGTAATATTGAAGTATCGTGTGAAATTTGTATATGATGTTATAAAACTGTTTATAATGATTTATTTTCACAATCATATAAATTTATATATGAAATTATATAAAGTGAAATCTTCTAATGAAGAACTAGAAATATTAGCAGATAAAGTCTTTACTGAAGTAGAACATACCCTCCATCCAACTCAAGATGACATAAAGTGATGTTTTTGGAAGCCTGATGATGAATCTTTAAATGCTTTGAAATGTACATAGTAGTAATGTAATTTAAGAACTGTTACAACAGAAAAAGATAAACTAAACCAGTATTATTTTTATAATATAACAGTTCTGGAGGGTAATAAAACAAAATGAATACTATTTATTTTCTCTCGTTTCCATAATGTGTCACCTTTTAATAAATGTTCATCTTATAATCTTTAGTTCACATTATGTCTTTATTATATATACTAAATACATATACTATATATACGGTATATAGTAAAGACCTTTATAGTCTTTACTATATACCGACTGGACCTTTATGTCTTTATTAGTAGTCCAGTCGGTAAATATAATGGTGTTTCATCTCATTATACTTAGAATACAAAATTGCTTATTTTATTCTATACTAAGATAAGTGGCCAATAGTCAAAAAACTACATTCTCATATCTTAATTCTTAGATGCAATTTTATTTATGTGAATAAACTCCACTTATGATGAAGTTATATTTTTTAACATTATTTTTCTGACAGGTTCAGTATGAATCTCTAAACAGCGACGACTATCTACAACGCAATCAGTTATAAAAAATAAACAGTTCTTGTTTTAAAAACAATATTACGTAATTTTGTTGTTAAAAAATGTGTGCAGTAGAACGGATTAAATATATCTGGTCATTTTCAAATAAATACACAATTTTACTAATTTATATTTTATTTTTAATTATATTTTTAAATGCTATATTTTTAATCAAAATGCTTCAAAAGTATAAGGATTATTCCTACAACCTTTAACATTATAACTCAAATACAGCTTTTGGTATTTAAATTACGAAAAACTGTGGGGTGGCTTGAAAACATTATTCGGCTCTTAAGAACTATAGCCACTAGTTTTTAACACAACAACACTGTACATGTATGGGTGGTTAGGTGGCTCTTCAATGACGTAATGTGGATGGGTAGTCTTGAGTGGACGCTATTAAACTCAACAATACTTCCATAAATTCTTATGGAAGTAAACTTCAGACGGTCAAAGACTTACAAATGAACGATCGTCAAACAACTTCTAAGATTTCAAAGAGCAATAATGTTGGTTACTGGAAGAATTTTTAATTCAGTGACGAAATTAATAATGTTAGACTGATAATCTTTGCAACAAGCGAAATTGGTATTGACTTTCAGAGTTTTCAAAGAGACTAATAAAAGTGGAGATCGGAAACCAAATTGCCCGAGATTATGAATACTGGCCCATATTTTTCATTATGTCTCGTTTCCCCTCTGTTTTTGGCAAAGCACTCAGCTTTATTGAGCCTCTTTCTTATTTCTTATATCTGGACTAGACCCGAAATGCCACTTTGTTATAACGCTAATAAATCAATATTTTCGGGGTTTGTCAATTACTTTTGCTTCTGACAAGTTTTTATAGAAATATTAATATTCATTTATAAAAGTTAGTAGAGAGTAGAAACCATTTATTGTACGTAACGTTTATTACAGTTATTGCATAGTTAATAACCAAACAGTTACATAGACAATAATCATAAAGACAAAATAATAGTTTAATATACCTAGTACTAGTATCCAATCTTAAAATTATTACGCTAAGCCTCCCATTTCTGAAATGTTAACCAAGATAAACCCATAAACCATAAATTTTTATCAAATTAGGATAGGTTTTTGTCATCAAGAAACTCTTTTATGAATCGTAGTAAATTTTATGAAGCAACAGTTTATTCAATTGAGATAGAAATTTACAAGGGGTTAGTGTTTTGAAATTATTACGAAGATTCTTATAATAATATATTTAAGACTCATAAAGAGCGGACTTTTAAAAATTTTGTTTAGCTTGTGAATGGGATATTTTAATGTGTTTCTATTACTTGTATTCTACTTATATGATTTTTCATGTATTTTGAAATAAAATTGGACTTTCATAAACCACCTTTGATATTTAAACAATAAATATACAAGAGCGTGAAATAACTTTTAAGTTTTGGGAAAGGGGTCTGCAGGTGGTTATAGAATTACAGTGGCCTAACTCCTGTATCTAGTTTAAAAAAAATAAACTAGATAACAATATCACTCAAACGGCACTGAATAATGGTTTCAACAACATGAAATAAAATAAATACATACAGTTCAAATTAAATTAGTCCCCCTATATTGTTAAACTGATATCTATCCAATAATGTGAAGCAGTGGGCTAAAATAGGTCAGCAGGTATCACAAACGAAAATATGAAAGTTACCATATTAAATAGGCTTACACATTTACGACAGCTCATAAATATTGTTATTTCAAAAATATATAAACTCGCCTATTTAGGGTATATTCAAAAGAATACGAGTGTAGCCTTGTTACTAATCCTAAAACATCTAACTATTGTCATGAAGGGGATGGTGGGAGTCCCGTCATTATATGTGTTTGTGAAGGGTTAAAAATTAATTATTAATTTTATTTTATATTTTCACGCACGACCTATTCCCCATTATTGACGACAATATTTGGAAATAGGTGGGATTATATGTACAAAATCATTTAAGGCTTTCAACTAAAAACAACTTTTCAGAGTTTTTTTTATTCTAAAGACGCCGATCGTCAAAGATATGGACGAATATGGATTTCGAATGAGTGTGATGAGTGTAGATGAGCGAATACAGGTCATTGTAACAAACTAAGGCTGACTATTCCTTAGAAAGTGTAATTAATTAATAGCCCAATGCCAAATGAACAGCTGGTGATTATCAGCTGAAATCTTTCAAAATTTGTCATGGCTCTGATTAAGAATCTAACTGAGAAAATTAGCTTATGAAGCTAGGTTTTAATATCCAGAAATACATAGTTATTTTTATAAAATAGGTCCTACCTTAGGTTGAATACCTATGATTATTATAAATTCGTACATTACTAATCAGGAAAAGTGATAATTATTTATAAATAGATAAGAAACTGTGATTGTACATAAGTTAATATCTTACAAAATTCTGTGTATAAAAACACGCATCAAAGTTCAGTGGGCATTAATTGAACCGTACGGATTATATCACTTTTACCAAATGAACAAGGAAGTTTTAAGCTGGTTTCTATTCATATTTTCCTAATGGAAACCAATTATCGACATCCCAGAGCTGCATGTCCGCTATCATATCTGACCCAGCGCAACAATATTTCCCTCTCCCAGATTGAATAATGCCTCACGAATCGCAGGTGTCGCCACTGTTTTTTTATCTGCTGATTAGTTTTATTCAGCGCACCTCCGTTTACGACTGTAAGTCATGAAACTGTTTAGGTCAACATACTTTTGTAATCATTTTTATTTGCCTTCGCATTTCTCGGTCTTGTAGAATTTCATATTGGATTGTATAATAGCTCATAAAGAAGCCGGCAGTAATTGTGTTCATTTGTCATTTATTTTAGTGCTCATTCAATCTAAATGTATACAAATAAAAATTAGATCTTTTGTTTTGTATGGCAGAAATGTTGTAAAACTATTTAAGAACACAAAATGGCTAATCTAATATTTCTTACCTGACAAAATCTAACCTAATCTAACAAAGAAAGATGTATTCGACTTAATTTCAAAATATATTTTTTCTATTCGCCTTATGAATAAAGATTAAACTCTTATTTTTGTCTTCATCCAATACATAAATTAGTTTTATATTGATAACACATAACTGAAAATATCTAAAAATTCAAGTATTAAATGGTATGGATTACATAGTTGTAACTGCTAGCTGTAACATTATAAGGAGTATTTATAAAATAATTACCTACTCAGGGCTATCCACCCCATAGTTTTGCTGAGGGCTCACTTCACTCCTCCTTCAAAGCCCATGTTTATTTTTATGGGCAAAAAACATACAGTTGAATTTTCTCAAAATAACGGCGTGGATATTTAAATCCCTTTAAACCATTTAAACGACTGATAATTATCGATGTGATAACTTAGTGACGAGCTTTCCACATTCCAATAAATTCCCCCTCCCCGACCTTAAACACCTAGCTGATATTTCGTAGAAATATGAAGTATCATGTGTACGCGCACGCACGCACACGCACGCATGCACACGCACATAGACTACCCATCCGCCCACCCATACACGTACAATGGCATTGACCCACCCGCCCACCTGCACACGTACGGTGGTATTGACCCACCCACCCGCCCATACAACGTACAGATGGGCTATCCACCCCATTATTCTGCTGAGGACTCATTCACTCCTCCTTCTCAGCTGCTATACAAGAGTATTAAAGAGAAAACGACAGATTATAAGTAAGTTTGGAAGTTGGCAAGTTTGCCTGGACACGGACAGCCATGCCTGCAGTATTAGAGCTCCGGTTTATAACACTATATCATTAAATATTTATTTGCGTTACAAAAAATACGAACAATAAAAAAGTATTGAAGTTCCATATAAATATTACTTTTCATCCGTATTGTGAAAAAATACAATTGTTAAAGTGGTTGCATTGTAATATATATTTTAGCTTTATCATCTGTTTTTATTTATTGTAAAATTTGAAAATAGATGTTGTTAAACTTTTTTAAATCTATATTTATAAAAGAGGATGTTTGTGTGTATATATATATATATATATATATATATATATATATATATATATATATATGTTTGAAGTTTATGCGCTACCAAACCATCCAACCGATCACCATGAAACTTTAGGATGTTGTCCTGTATACTCCCGAAATGGTTTCTGGGAAGTTTGATGCAGATCCGTCCACAGGGTCCCGCCCCCAGGCTCCTAAAGATCCCATGTTATTCAAATGGAGAATCTGAATTGTTTACAAAAAACATAGGCCTATGACTATGTGGTTTAATGTAGTTTCACATGCCATAATGAGATTGAAGTTCTCACAACAACAGTACTGTATATGTTTTGATTTATTGTAGTTCTACATTTCACCTTGAGAGTGTAGCACACACTACTTTTACTTGATCAGGTGATCTGTATTTGGTGTTAACCTTTTTTCCTCGGTAATTAAAACATGTGGTGAAACGTGAAAATAAAAAATAAATAATTATTTGTTTTGCAGTTTACTTTTTATGACATGCCTCCTAAAAAATCTAATATTGGTAGAAGAAGCAAAATTGCTCGAATTCTTTCAGCTATTAGGTTCTAAATCAAACTCAATATTATGACCGGTGAAGCGGGCGGGTACAGCTAGTATCTAAACTATGGTAAAACTTGTTTTTAATCTTGGGTGATTTAATGCATTCTGATTAAATAAGAATGTGAATTACAAGCCATCGCTGAATGGAACTATCAAAACTGTAAATGACGACTTAAAAAGCATAGTTTCTAATTTCAGTTACGGCAAATTCTTGTCTCTTGAAACTGTAGATAACAATAAATATTACACTAGATTTGGATTTCATTTGAATTCTTCAGGCAAACGGAAAATAATGTCATGTATTAGTAGCTTAATCCTCCCTTGTCTAGCCGAGGAGACGTCAAATATCTCGGTCATTACATCTGAACGTACTGTATATAGGTCAAGAGTTGATTCTTATCCTTTTCACTCTTCTGCTTTGAAACCTATCACAACAAAGCACTTTGAAAGTGAGCTTAAGGAGAGTATTTTTTTAGAAGTTTGCATCACATCCAATAAAACAACCTCAACATATTCATCCCATAACTCTAACACATCAGCAAATTTTTATAAGAATACTACTTTGCGATTGTTGCATCAAAATGTGAGAGGTTTTCTCTGCAATCTCATCTCGCTTGAAATCTTGCTTGATCTTGAATCGCCTGATGTTATTTGTTTTACGGAGCACTTTTTAAACAGCGACGATGTCTGTATGATCAACTTAAATGGGTTTTAAATGGCCTCATCGTATGGTCGTTCAATTATTATCAGGGGTGGTGTCTGTTTGCTGGTGAAGAGCTCTCTAAAGTTCACTGTTTTAAATATAAGTAGTTACTGTGAAGAGGGAATTTGTGAACTAGCCGCTGTAAGGATTGAAGCAGCTTCTGGATCTCTTTTTGTTGTAGGAGTGTGCAGACCCCCTCTCCAAATGGTAATGCTTTTGATAAGTTTTTTGACTTATTATGTGATTGTTTGTCTGATTTACTTCGTAAGCATTCTTTTGCTGTTGTCACGGGTGATTTTAATGTTGATCTAGCTAAGTCCTCCTTTGTTAGCAATAAAATGCCCAGTCTTATGAAGTCTTTTGGTTTGAGAAACACAGTTCATGATTTCACTAGAGAGTTTAAGGGATCTCGGTCGATTCTTGACCACGTATATACTGATATCAATCCGGTACTATTCAAACGTCTGTTATTGAAACTGAAATTTCTGACCATAAATCGCAGGTTGTAGATTTACTTGTTTTGCCTATCTCTGATTTTCCAAAAATAAAATTTAAGTTGGAACGAGATTTCTATATCAGTAATGTTTATATATTTAAAACTCTACTGATGGATCTAGCATTCCCTGTACAAAAAGTTAAATTAAAAAAAAGTAAATTGAAATCAACAATTGTTCTTGATGAAAATTTATTGAATTTAAGACGTGACTTATAGTTCTGTATAGAGAAACAAGAAATCTTGAAATATAGATGGCAGGAGACAATATTATCTAAAGAAAAAAAGGGAATACAGATCTTTCATTCGTAATGCCAAATCAGAGAAAGTGCAAAATTATATCAATAATGCTCAATCGAAACCTAAGGCAATGTGGAATATTATCAATCAGACAAAAAATGATAGCTGTGATTTGGATAACAGGGGTTTAATAAAGAAGATTATTGATATATCTGGAAATGTTGTCAGGGACCCTATAAGTAAAGCGAATACATTCAATACATTTTTTGTCAGTCTGGGAGAAAATCTAAATGCCAAACCAAGTAGTGACCTTGTAATTAATTCCACGAGTTTTTCTATAACCCCATCTCTTTTTTTGTATCCTACTGACTTGGAAGAAGTTAAACGAATTGTATTGTCTTTAAATAGTAGTAAATCATGAGGGACAGATGAAGTATCGTCTAAACTACTAAAGCAATGTGTTGAGGAGATTATTGAACCGTTGGTACATTTAGTTAACTTTTCTTTTGTTAGTGGTTTATTTTCTTCTCTTTTAAAAATGGCTGTCGTAAAACCTCTACATAAGAAGGGTAATCAGGAGGTGTGTGAGAATTACAGGCCAATATCAATTCTTTCTTCGTTTTCTAAAGTGTTCGAAAAAATTGTTTTAATCAGACTTTTATCCTTTTTCAACAAACACAAAGTTCTTTATAAAAATCAGTTCGGGTTTCAAAAATAAAAGAGTACACTTAATGCAATGTTTTGTTTTATTGATAAAATAGTCTCTGCCATTGATAAGAAAATATCTGCTTTGGGGCTTTTCGTTGACTTTAAGAAAGCTTTTGATCTTGTTGACCATTCTTTACTATTAAACAAACTACAGAATATGGGGGTCAGTTAGAACTCTAAACTGGTTTTCATCCTATTTGATAGGTCGAATTCAAAGAGTAGATGGGTTTTGATTATGGTTATGGCTGCATAAGAAAACTGTATTCAAATGACTTGCTTATTAAAACAGGAGTTCCTCAAGGATCTGTTTTGGGCCCTATTCTTTTTTTATCATTTATAAATGACATTCAAAATTGTGTTAATGAGTCTAATTTATGTGTCTTTGCTGACGATACTTCCCTTCTAGTAACTGCATCTAATAAGTTGGAACTGGAGATTAAATGCTTCGTTGAATCAAATTCCCTGCTCCAGTGGTTCATAAAGAATGGCATGATTGTTAATACAGATAAAACACGACTTTTGTACTTTACGATTCGACAGAATCCTGATAATCACATGCAAATTATGTTAGGAGAATCTCTCCTTTCTTGTACAGAATCAATAAGTTTTTAGGGTTTAAATCTTGATAGTAATTTAAAATTTGATATTCTCATCAACATAATAATTTCTAAACTAAGCTCTTGTTTGTTTGCAATTAGTAAATTATCTATTTTTACCAATCCTCAGGTACTTTTAACCCTATATTATGGTTGTTTTTACCTGCATCTCTTTTTCGCCATTCCTATTTGGGGAAATGAAAACTTCAGAACAAGCCATGTCTTTAAACTGCAGAAAAAAGCATTGCGAGCTATATTTGGATTGAAAAGGTATCAGACTTGTAAACATGTTTTTAAAGAAAACTACATCTTAACCTTTCCGTGTATTTTTATATATGAATCATTGATCTTTTTAAAAAAGAATTTGACACTCTTCAACCCCACTCACACTACCTTATCTTACTCACTCTGTACACGTTCAAATATTCAAAATTCCACAGCACAAAACTTCTTTTTTTTCAAAAAAAGTGACATATAATTGTATTAGACTTTTTAATGCCCTCCCAAGTTTTCTTAAGTCAGAGCTACCTCTTAACTGTTTTCGTAGGAAGTTAAAGAATTTTTTAGTTGATAATACCTTCTACAGTGTCCATGATTTTCTTGACCATAAGTATGCATTTTAATTTAAGTGATATGTTGTATTAATTTATACTATTATAGCCAGAACCTACTTAGTTAATTTTGTTGTACATAACTATGTGACATTTTGTTATGCAAGTAAATGTTTTATGGCAATAAAGAGTTCTTGATTCTTGATTCTTGAGTATATAATTTATTTATTTTTCCAATTACATTTATAAAGAAGGATTAAAATCAATAAACTAAATTGATTTAAAAGCATAATAGCAGATCTGACATAAAACACGGTGGCACGTAGAAAACCCATTGAGCATTCTGACTGTACATCATCAGGTAAGGGACAGTATCTGTCGTGCATGCGCTGTCCGCATGCCATTTACTTTGGGTTTAGCTCTACTGCAAGTTCAGTAGCAGCACGACAACATTCCTCCATAGTTATTCACTTAATACACATTTAATTTTATGTGTTTCAGTTGTCTTACTTACGACCCACACTTTATTTCCACTCGCTATTGTATATTCATTGTTTTCTTAGGTCATAAATAATGACACAAACAGAACAACTGGTACAAAGTTCGTGTAATGATCTTCGAGTTTTAAGAAAGGGTGTACGGGCCAAGATTCTTGTTTGAATAGATAAAAGGTGAGCATACAAGATGGCTAATTCCAAACAAACTCAATAAATGAACTTATTTAGAAAAGTCACTGTTGTAAAAGTTGTAAAAAATTAATCGTACCGGTACAAAATAATATGTGTCAAATTGTAGCTACATATGTTCATTATTATTATTTTTCACCTCTAAGACGCCGATCATAGAGATATGGGCGAATATTAGAGATGAATGAGCGTAGATGAACGAGTGTAGTCATTGTGTAGTCATATCTGAGTTTGACTTAGCTCAGAAATGACTTTTTATTAATAGCCTAATAGCCGGGGCAACTATGGGACCTACAGCTTTACATGGAATACGAACCACGTAGTTTTGGTCTGATTTTCAGTTAACTTACAAGTCTGACACTCAGATCTCTTCCTTACACAATATATGAACCTTGAATACACCCAACATGACACTCCAGACTTCTCTAGTAGTATCTACATTGAAGACAACCATTGAGCGGACGCCATGTCGGTATTAAAAATAAGAGGAGGGAGCATGGAACCTATCCCCTATAATCTCCTAAACACTTTGTCCACAATTAGCTCGGCTACAGCACTGCGTCATCAGTGCCGACATATTGACATAAATTCCCACAAAGCATCAAATGGGAATGTGATTGATTGCAATATATTTACACTGGTTCAAACACTGATTGAATGTTATCGACTGAGAGGTTTCGTATCAGAAGTGTAGGTTTAATTTACATCCTGATCAAAGATACTCGATGGTTCCAAGTACTCAGTCAACTCCAACTTTTCCACCAAAAGCGACGCGTGTTAAACCAAGTTGGAAACCCGCAGCCAGAGCCACACTGATATCGACAGCCGGACCAACAAACGATCTCCCTCAATTGAAATGTAATGAATTGGTAATAGGGCGGTTTGATTGAGTCCGTGGTCATTGTTTCTCGTTTGTTTGACACCACCCTGGCGTTGTTTGCCGCCCCACTACCCCCAATCACGCAACACTATATAATTAATTAATTGTAAACGACTGGCAACATTAAATCAAACAATACATGCCAGTGGCTTTAAGCTGACTCAAATATTACATGCTAACGGAACTTGTATTTCTTTTATAAAATATACATTTCTTCTTTTACGTAGTATTATTGTGTAGTACGTAGTGTTAAAAAAAGGATATTAGCAGCTTACTGCATATTGAGAGAGGAGTCAAAATAATCAATTTATAGTATGGTAATTATGTTTTTTCCCCGCAAACCCATCAATAGAAGAGATGTATTGAAGGAGAA
This sequence comes from Stictocephala bisonia, assembly GCA_035578905.1. NCBI lineage: Eukaryota > Metazoa > Arthropoda > Insecta > Hemiptera > Membracidae > Stictocephala > Stictocephala bisonia. The sequence continues at coordinate 17,188 of JAQJVL010000147.1, read as the reverse complement.
CTAACTTGTATGGCAGGTTGGTGGCTACGCAGTTGTGGGTACGTGAATGTAGTAGGGGGAATGCTATTGCTGTACTAAGTGCAAATAGAAACGTATTAAATCACTGACAGGTTCTCTGTCATTCATGATCGCCATCCAACTCACCTGACGTTGTTTATCCTCCCACTCAGCTAAACTGACCACTTAAGGATTTTTCAATCTATTAAAATAAAAAAAAAAAAAACACAAATAATAAAAACCATTCATAGTATACAATTTTTGTATCATAAAAATGTTATTATCTGGTCATTATTTTTTTAGACGAATTAGAAGTAGATCTGGTTAAATGATTACTCGCCCAGTAGTGAAGGGACTAGAAGTGTGCTGAAGAGACTAAATGTGGTATAGAAGAGACTAGCTGAGTATTCAAGAGACTAGATGGGTACTGGATGAAATTCTTATAATGGTGTAAAGACTAACATGGTATTGAAGGACATAGAAGGAATTTGAATGATCAAAAAGGTTATTGATGGGACTAGCAGGATATTGAAGGACATAGAAGGAAGCTGGATGATCTAAAAGGTTATTGATGGGACTAGCAGGATATTGAAGGACATAGAAGGAAATTGGATGATCTAAAAGGGTATTGATGGGACGATCAGGATATTGAAGGACATAGAAGGAAATTGGATGATCTAAAAGGGTATTGATGGGACTAGTAGGGTATTGAAGGACATAGAAGGAAATTGGATGATCTAAAAAGGTATTGATGGGATGAGCAGGATATTGAAGGACAAAGAAGGAAATTGGATGATCTAAAAGGGTATTGATGGGACTAGCAGGGTATTGAAGGACATAGAAGGAAATTGGATGATCTAAAAAGGTATTGATGGGACTAGCAGGGTATTGAAGGACATAGAAGGAAATTGGATGATCTAAAAGGGTATTGATGGGACTAGCAGGATATTGAAGGACATAGAAGGAAATTGGATGATCTAAAAGGGTATTGATGGGACGAGCAGGATATTGAAGGACAAAGAAGGAAATTGGATGATCTAAAAGGGTATTGATGGGACGAGCAGGATATTGAAGGACAAAGAAGGAAATTGGATGATCTAAAAGGGTATGATGGGACTAGCAGGGTATTACATGTACTATAAGTGTATTGAATCAACTCGTATGGTATTGAAGAGCCTAGAAGGTATTGAAATGACTAAAAGGGCGTTTTTTTCGGATTGATGTCTTTATTGAAAGCTGTAGATAGAACTGTTAGTTCCTATCTTACAGTAAACTCAATACAAAACTATAGAAAAAATTTAACAATATAATTTTCACTGAAATGTCACTCTAGTGACGGAATGTGTTTATGAACTACTACCAAACAACCTGCAGATCAGAAGGCACCACCAACAATATAAACGATACGAATATAAATTCTTTATAGACAAATGATTTTAATACAACATAACTATAATAATAGAATGTTTTTCCTTTTTGATACTGGCAGTACTGAACTAAACAATTTTGAGAAAATATAGCACCTGTAGATTAAAATTAAATAAATTGACGTAAAAGTTAAAAAGTAAGACTCTAGTATTAAAATTATTTGGACTATACTAATTGGCGGCAACACATACTCTATGAAGTAGCAGTTACGTTATGACTGATTGTATTAAAGTTAGCGAGTTGTGGCAAAGGTAATGAGGTGATAACAGGGAGGCTGTTATTGATATCAGCTCGACACGCGAGGTGCTTTGCACGCCGCGTCGTGTCGGCTCTCCACTAGTGACCAAGACTTACCTAGTCTGCAATAATGGAGTATGACATAAACTGTTTATTTAAGAGCTGAAAACTGCAGCGATGTCTGACAAAGGTAGCATATAAACAGCATTTATAGACAATTAATTACAAAAATATGTTTATAACTCAACAGTTTATCTGAACCCAGTATATTAATTTTGTAATAGTCCATTAAATAATTTATTTATTTTGTTTCAAGTTTAGGATTACAGGTTTTGTTTGCTACGCAATTTACTCCTTTAATCGGTTATTTCGGGAACAAATTATTTTCAAAATAATTACCTATCTTAAAATAAATATAATTTCCTCTCATAGCTCGAAGGCCCTACTTAAAATTCTAACATAAGAGTGTAGACTATGGCTTCTACATCACTGATAGTAAACAATATAAAAAAATCATTGTTTATAGTATAACAAGTTCAACAAATTTATAAAAACAAACAGTCTAAGATAATGATGATTTACCCAGTTTTCAAGTCAATCTATTTGTTTATACTTAGATTGACGGGGGGATGAATAATATAAGGAATTCTACGAGGCCGTGAACGTATTAAATCTTGAAAAAAAAACCAATTACCTCCATTTTAGGACATGTATTTTAGGACAAAGACCAATGTATCTGAACATTGAAATTGACCAAGAAGAGACTAATAATATTAAATTCTTGGGACTATTGACACACCCACCTACCCATACACGTACAGTGGTATTGACCCACCCTCCCACCCATACATGTACAGTGGTATTGACCCACCTGCCCACCCATACATGTACAGTGGTATTGACCCATCCGCCTACCCATACACGTACAGTGATATTGACCCACCCGCCCACCCATACACTTACAGTCGTATTAACAACCCACCCGCCTACCCATACGCGTACAGTGGTTTTAACCCACCCATCCAACCATACACGTACTGTGTTATTGACCCACCCGCCCACCCATACACGTACAGTAGTATTGACCCACCCGCCCACCCATACACGTACAGTGGTATTTTTTTTGTTCTTGTTTTCTAGGTAGAGGGAAAACTTTTTGCTACTTAACTCTGCCTATTCTCTAAAGACTATTACTTTGTGTGAAAAAAGTATTCAAACAGAGAAAAGGGAAACCCCGCTACAGTGAAAGTTGAAAATTACTGATAAATACTTCTAGTCCAGGCCCTGAACTATCTGAAAGTCCTGGTTGCCTTTGATCACTCAGCAATCAATTCCCCCGTAGCATAAAATCTGTAATTTCAAGGCACCTAACTGATTTGCATTTTATAGAATTTGAAAATAATGTAAAGTATCATAGAAATAATAAATCAAAATTTCTAATAATCCGATAATAATAGAGTTAAAAATATAAATCATGTGATAATGTGTACTTGTTAAAGATACCATTGATTTAGGGTTAAAGAAATTAAGATGATGAAAGCCCAGTCCTCCATATAATGTCGGTAACATTTATTGCGTGAAAAATATAAGTTCAACTTTGTAATAGTGAAAAACAAGAACCACATAAGTACATACTAACTGTTATGGCGCTTTATTGCATTTTGCTTTTACACAGAGCAAAAACTGCTGACATTACTACAGCCGACAATGGGACACGAGTAGCGTGAGGAATACTGATAAAGCACAGCATAGTTTATATCAAGAAACTGTCGTCACCTGCACACATCAGCTGTTTAGTGTGGGGAGGGGCAGAGGGGATCACCTCTCATAACCATTACTTTCTGGAATGAGTCCTTCCTGTAAGACCGTAATGAGTTCATTTCAGGAGAATCGTAAAAACCCATACTTTAATTAATACTGGAGCTTGTGTTTTGATGTAACTACTGTAGTTATCAAGTTCACTTAGCAGCAATGGAACGTGTTAGTGTTCTGTGTTACTACTCTAACTAAGAACATTTAAAACATTTTTATGATCAATTAATTAGAAAGCTTATTTTTCAACTTAACTAACTATCGACCCATTTCACTAGTCTATATTTTTTTAATTATTGACGATTTGTATTTAACATAGTTTTAATTTGTTTAGCTAAAATTAAATACAACGTTTCATGTATGTTGTTTATTTAACAGAACACCACCTGACTAAATGAAAATTTCTTCAACCGATACATAGACCAAGTTTAGATAGGTAGAAACGACATAATATTGACTTTTCTTTGGTTTGTGGTGTTTGACGTTCATTTGTATTATTATATTCCTACCAACACGTATTATGCTGACTGAAAAACTAAACAGTAATCCTTATTTATAATATGTCAAGCAGTTTTTTGAAAGCTTAACCCCTCCCACACTTTTAGATCCATTTTAATTCTCGAGGTGTTAAAATATTTGCCCATATACAAATTTGTACAACGAGGTCTTCATTGGTCAATATTTTCACCCTGAAGGATACAAAAAGCCCTCAAAGTACGTTATTCAACCATAAGAATGACATGGAGAGAGATTTAAATTAAGCGAAAAGTAACAGCTGTTCAATGTAAACAATGATCTGAAATGGGTTACATTTTCCTTAACAGTAAAGTTTAACAGCTGTTGGGATGTAAATGATGGTGTTTTTATCTATGTTTTTACTGTTAAGGAGGTTATAAGGCTTTCGTAATGTTAGAAAGGTTAAATTGTTATAGACTAAGTAGGCCTATAAATATGATTTTGATGTGGGCTAGTACCCAAGTAATTACATTGCGTGTTAATAGCAATAAATAGGTACCAACGAAAGTTCAGTGAATGAGATACTGTAAATAAATTTGCATATTATATTTTCACTTTATATAGTGTACCTACTAAAATTTTTAGTAAAAAGTCACAGACCGAGGTGTCACAAGCGCAGCGAGTGAGGGGGTTGGTGCGCGTAAAGCGTGCAGGGTTGTCCCCTAGTTATTTGATATCTTCACAATTGTATTTTAACTTCATTAAAAGCACTTTGCAGTGATTCTATTTTGCTAAAGGGTGTTCAATCGAAAATTATTTTTTGAATATTTTTTAATAAAGTTTTTAGTTTCCATGTAAGTAATAAATATGTTACGGGAGAAAGTTCAAAGTCTTTACGGACATATGGCTGTCCAAAATGACTAATTTGACCTTTTTTGTGCATAAACAAGTCATGTGGTATATATTTTATTAACATTTTGAGAATATAGTGGACAAAAGGTACTAACCAATCTAGTATATAGTAAATCTAAAAAGATAATTTGTTAAAGTATTACCAATTATTTTTCTATAAATCATATCTGTTCAAATTTTTAGTTGAAATCTCTACAATCATCTTTGGCTAAAAGGGTAGATTAATAATATATATTAAATGAATTGCTAGAGTTTACTGTAAATGAGGGAGTTATGTCCTTCTGTCGAGTTGTTTGGGGTATGGGCAAGTGGGGGCTATGAGGTGAAGAAAGTGGAGGGGAATGCATTGCTTGTACGTTAGTGAGTCAGGATCATTATTACTCTTAGTGGCAGTTGCGATAAAATCTTAGAGCGCTAAACTGGGCACCCGAACGAATACCCTTAATAGTATTTATAAGAAGTGTATTCCCAGTTACCGGCGTATTAAGGGTGTTTGTCCGGGCGCCCAGTTTAGCGCTCTACGGAATGTTGTTCTCGATTTTATCGCAACTACCGCTAAGAGTAGTAAAGATCCTGACTCACTAATGAGGTAGCAATGTATTCCCCCCTCCCCCCTCTAAGTCTCCAACTGCCCCGCCTCGCAAATTCGACAGATGGCCGTAACTCCCACATTTATAGGAAACTCTAGCAATTAATTTTATATATATTATTAATCTACTTTTTTATCCAAAGATGACTGTACAAATTTCAAATAAAAATTTGAACAATATAATTTATAGACAAATAATTGCTAACACTTTTGAAAAATTAATTTTTTAAATATTTACTATATACTCAGTTGATCAGTACCCTTTTTCCACTATATTCTTTAAATGTTAATACATTATATCACACTGGTTGTTTATGAGTTATGCACCAAAAAGGCCAAATTAGTCACTTTGGGCAGCCATATCATCATAAAGAATTTTTTTAGAATTTTTTCCCGTAACACTACATGAATACTAACAATATGATTCAAAAAAATTTAAAAATAATGTTCATCGAACACCCTTAATCACACCATATGAATTTGTGGTTCAGATGTTGAATTCAAGATCAGATTTACTGGCCCTACCACAAACACATGAAAAGGAAACAACATATGTTTCTTACCTTACGTGTTCATCAACTCTCTTTACTGTCATCAGCAAAGTTCTTCTTCAACAAGAAATTAAACATTTCTTTAAATTGATGTAAACAAATTAACAGTTGACAAAATAAACATAGAAAGTAACAACAAGAAAATAGTTATTATAGATTTCACTAAACGAAAATATCCTTAAATGAAATTAACCTAAATATAAATTATGAAATTATATACATTTAATTGATTAATTTATTTATATAGTTGGAAATAAACTGCTAAAAGGGAGAAGCTAACTGTTAAATTTTTAGAATGTATGTTTTGTTTAATTTTGTAAAATGAATAAAATATCAATTAAAGAACAATATTAAATTAAACCCTTTTATCTGAAAACGGCTTGACTTTGTTTATTTGCTTCAACCGAGTCTTTAAAGTAATCGCAATTCAATTCCCTCCTTAAGATACAAAAGTTTCTTTTTACACAGGGGTGGATAAATTCAATTAAAACGCCGTAAAAAGAGTTCTTTATGTATTTATCACCAGAATACGTCTGGAGTTTTTAATTTTAATTTATTAAGAGGTAGTTCTTAATAAACTAAAATTATTAAGAACTACTGGAACCAATCTTCTATTACTTGAACTTTTTGAGAATATAAATTGAATTCTTCCGTTGCTAAATGCTTAGATGTGAGCTTTCAAGTCGGTTATCCACCTCACAATCTACCGTGGTCGCGTGAACTGAAGAATTACTTTTTGCCATGTACAGACCAGCTGTTAATTATAGACTTAGCCACAATCATGACCCACGAGGTTCGACAAACTAAATCCTCTTTTCTACATCGGTTTAGTTGAGATCGATCATTTTGACAAATACATACTTTAACAGTGGCCGAGTGTATCTTGACTTTGCGTGTTTAAGTTGTGGCGTGTTATTTGCACATTTCACCCTGTCCGGGAGTTGGACATCTAAGCGGTGGCGAATATAATGGCAAACTTAAACATTAATAGAGCGTTTCCATGAACTTTACGAGATAACTTTGGATTAAAACTATAAAATTTAAGAGTAAATTGTATGGTTGTATTTAAATCCTCCTTAATCGAGCCGTTGCATTTAATTACGAATGAATTATGTCCATAAAAACTACATATTTTATTTGGTTTCTTTAGGTATAAATTAGAATGTTTACTTGGTTGTCAATATACTTTATGTACTGTGGTTGTCAATAACAAACCAAAACAGTTCGGGTGCTTCCAGCTCATAAGAGTTTGATTTTCGATGGTTCGATTTACAACCACAATAATCGATTTATAAATACATCTCATAAGAATCCATACTAACCAAAACATACTAACTATACCGTACGTCATTCTGGTGGTTACCTCTCATTTTCCACCCTATATAACTTAAGTCCTAATACAGTGTAACATTATCTCAACCGTTCCAGATAGAGCAATAAAGGTTATCACTCATAAACATGATCTAAAATATTACTTTTTGCCACAACCGTAACATTTTTATAACTTCTTAGGGACGGCTCGCTTGGAACACAAAGAAAATTTTTAGTACAAGCATATGTTAAAATGACATCAAATTGAAGGTCTTTATCATTAGAACACAATGTCGTAAAGTTTACCTCCAATGAACGACCGGGTCAAATATGGTGGCCGTTAAAATGCAACAATAATCTGAAATCAATTTTCAGTCATTTTGCAGTGAATTACCCTTTCAACATTATATTTGCGGAATCTCCTAATAATAGGAACATTTAACCTTATGTAAATTTCACCTTTAACTAAATTAAAAACGTTCTACTCTTTTAGTGGACCATCCACCAGGAATTGCAGCAGCTCACTTGATATTAGTAGTTTTTTTGTGACCTATAAAGGTTATAGAGATTTTCGGTTTGGTATCTAAAGTAGTTGAATGATCATTTAACTATTCCACAATTTTCCAAAGCTTAGCCAATGGTAATCTAATACACACTTTGAATGGTTGTCATTTCCAATTTCATCGTCCATATGAGATGAGATTTGTGGCATTGTGTCTTTAACCTTTAATTTGACATGCATTATTAAATATTCTTGTATTGAACATTTTCTTTGTATTCCAAGTGGCCCGTCCTCAGGAAGGGATAGAAATTAGACAGTTAGACCAAAAAGTACAATTGTATACCTTGTTTTTGTGTGCTGAGTTTCAATGCTTCATCTTGGAACGGTTGAGAAAATATTAAGCTGTGTTGCTTATTTTCCACTCTGTATATGACTCATTGTAGATAACACTATTGTATAGTTTCTTTCTATCCTACGTAATTAAGGATGAAAGATCTTAATTGAACATTGTACTTAATATCTAACTAAAAGAAAAATATACTATAAGACAGGTGTCTAACAACGTTTAAATTTCTTTTGTTCATTGTAATTATATGTATTATATTCACAGTTGTTTTAAAAATGTCATCGATGCTAATAAAAGTGGCCAAACATCATCTTCTTTTTCAATTCCTGATTGCAGCGAACCATATTAATAATACAAAAATAACTATTCAATTCGTGTTGTGTTTTATATGTTTAATTTATATATTTAAACATAATGAAGGACAAATTAAAGATAGAGTTATTACAAAATTATTCTGAGATCTAAAATTCAACAATGATATGAATATTCCATCCCACTAAAGTTATTTTGCAGCAATGCTCTTATTACACTAATTAAATATTATTATTACTGTTGATACCAATTTTTAATACAATAGTTACATAAGTTGCAAGGTTTATATATATATATATATATATATATATATATATATATATATAAGAGGTGGTATATGGGAGAGTAGGTGGGCCAATACCACTGAACGTGTATGGAAGTGTGGGTGGGCCAATACCACTGAACGTGTATGGAAGACTGGGTGGGCCAATACCATTGAACGTGTATGGAAGGGTGAGTGGGCCAATACCACTGAACGTGTATGGGAGGGTGGGTGGGTCAATATCACTGCATGTGTATGGGAGGGTGGGTGGGCCCACACCACTGAACGTGTATTTCACTTGCCATAGGAATTACACTATCTTATTTCACACAGCTGCCACGAACAACAGCTCGTGAACAGCAGTACGTAGCCCAGACAGCATGGGCGAGATGTCTGGTTATCTTGTACATAATGTAGGTAGTACCTTGACGTGGTTGTCACAGAAAATATAGATCCTTGTTATAATTTATTCAGAATGTTGTATCATTATTAAACGCACATAACCGCTGTTTGAAACATTTTGTATACATATTTATTTTATTTCCCTGGTTAGGGTGTTAAAAATAGAGGCCTATTTAAAAAATCAAAGTAAGTTTTTTTCATATTATAAGTTGAATAAAATATCAATTAATAAACGGCATTAAAGTAAGCTTCTTTAAATAAAAACCACTTGACTTTGTTTATTTGCTTCAACCGAGTCGTTAAAGTAATAGCAATTCAATTCCCTCCTTAAGATACAAAGGTTTCTTTTTACACGGGGTGAATAAATTCAATTAAAATGCTATAAAGGGAGTTCTTTTTGTATTTATCACATCTAAATTTTTAGTTTTAATTTATTAAAGGGGTAAAAACACTTGAATTATCGTTTGTAAACGCTTTGATCTTTTAGATGCGAGATTTCAAGCCGGTTATCCACCTCATAATCTACCGTGGTCGCGTGAACTGAAGAATTACTTTTTTCCATGTACAGACAGACCAACTGATAATTATAGACTTAGCCACAATCATGACCAACAAGGTTCGACAAACTAAATCCTCTTTCCTACATCGGTTTAGTTGAGATCGATCATTTTGACAAATACCGTACACACTGTATTAGTGACCGAGTATATCGTGACTCTGCGTGTTTAAGTTGTGGCGTGTTATTTGCACATTTCACCCTTTCCGGGAGTTGGACATCTATGCGGTGGCGAATATAATGGCAAACTTAGGCATTAATAGAGCGTTTCCATGAACTTTATGAGGAAATTTTTGAAAACATAGGTTAAACTATGAAATCGAAGAGAATATAGTATGCTTATACTTTCATATCCTCTAGTCGATACATCGAATGTAAAACCGACTGTAACTTTGTATTTAGGTTCATTTAGGTATTAGTATGAATGTTCATTTGATAGTCAATACACTATATGTTTTGACTATACAGTAGTGTATTGACTTTTAAGATGCTTCGAACCTCAAAAATACTGGTTTGAATTTTGACTGTTCGATAGTAATTTACAGCCACTTTAATCGATTTATCGTTCCACATCATAAGACTACATACTAACCTAAATATACCAACTACATGTATATTGTTCATGTAATGTTAGTGGAAACCCCTTGCATTATATACGACTCGTTACAGATACAGTTATTGTTCAGTTTATATCTCACGTAATTAAGGATGACAAACCTTAATTGATTATTATAATTAGACCAAAAACTGTTCATAACAGTTGTTAAGCCATACAGTTTACTAAAGTAAAATCATGAAACCAACAACCTAAGAGCCAAATTTCATCCAAAGTAGTTTGGTTGTATTTGCGTGATTGTGTAATAAACGTCAAAATATACAAACGTTCACATTATTAATCTAGTAGGATATTATTTCGTAAATTTAGTAGCTCGTTTAAGAATCACTAGGTCCTAAATAGAATAACATTTAAATATAGTAAATCTTCAAATTGTACTTACTTAAAATTAAATTTACAAATAATAGATCCGTATTTAAGCAGCATATTTTATCTACTAAATATTACGAATGTTAGGAAACATACTTACTATTTATCCACAAACACTAATTAATTATAAAATTACTATAAATTAACTTACTTAGTATTCCATATATATATTTATTTCTTGTATTGTTTTTGTTACTAAATATTTCATAAGTTTGATTTAAGATTTTTGTAATTATCCTACGACCACAAAAATGTGGTAAAAAAGTATTTTTAATAACCTAATTCATTTACGTATATGGTTTATTTTCAGTACGAGTTTTCTAAATTGTTAAAGTTTTAACTTCAAACTCCTCATTGTATGATGGACCAATGGATTTGAAATGAATAATAATTAATAAATACTGAGATAATTATTTTAAATTCAAGTTTAAATAATTAAATATATTGAATATTCAACGTATTTAATTTATATATAGTTGATGTAAATACTGTTAGTTACAGACTTGAATGAAAGCGGATTCGTCCAGCGTACAGCCATGCGTCACATGTAGTATCTAAACTAATGAAGGCATTTTTATGTTTATTACGACAACTAACATATGCGACCTAACGAATTTATGTAGTACATATTTAAAACTAAACAGAAACTAATATTTTACAGTTTTTATATTTTATAAACATACAAAACGTTTATTTCCAAGTAAAATAAAGCACTTTATGTGTATTTAAACTGTAAACTCTTGTTGTATGTTTATGTGAAACTGAAATGTTCACGTAATGTTCCTCGATAAACATAGTAAGTGTTATGTTTAAGTAATAATTATAATATTAAATTGTTATGCTAACATGACGTGTTCTTTAACATAGTAGACTACAAAATACAACATGATATAATAATAAAGATATAAAAATGTTCAGGGGGAAAATAAATAGTAAAGTTGTACAAGGTCAATTTTCACAAATTAATTAAATAACATTCAGTGATCTATTAACCTATGTATCAGCTTAAAAAAAGTTTTGCTATCTGTAAAAATTGCTTTATATAGGAAATATTTAATAACGACATTACTATCATGCGATTTAATAGCCCGGTGTGCCCGCTACAATACGACCTGTAGAACGCCTGTTAACCACGGTTAGGCAGGGGCTGTGTTCATTCAAGTCTGTAACTATTAGTACTATTTTTCCAAACTGAACTCTTTTAAAAACGTTTTAATCTTACAAAACGACTGGTATTACCGAGAAAACTTCAACTTTTGTTTAACTGCAGCTTAAGCTGAGTACTTCATCATCATCATATTTTCCTGTTTACAATTTTTGTTTATATTTAAATGATTTTATGTTACATCATAGATAGTGTACATGATTTTGGTAATCTTGTTACTTGAGCACTGCATTGTAGGTGATAGGTTCTGTTTTCATTCCTCTAGTACTGATTGGGCACTCACTCAATGGTTGCCATCGATATAAAATTACTGAAAAAGTTGGATAGTGGTAAGGGTTTGTATGTTTTCAATGAGAGAGAACTTCAAAAAGAGTATTGACCTTGCCAATAAAAGTCATACCAATACTACGTGGTTCGGATTCCACGATAACAGTTGTGCTCCTTAGTTGCCCTTACTGTTGGGTAGTAATAAATAGCCCTTTCTAAGTGTCTTTCGACCTTAGTGCGGTGGTTCAGTGGCCAACAAAGGCTTCGGACTGCGGAGTCCAAGGTCGGACTGAGCTGATGATCGGTATACTTCAGTCGCCAAATAAAGTTTATGCACATGCCTGCAGGCATATGTGAACTAGTGAGTGAAGTTAACTAAAAGAGTATCCTAAATCTTGCACTCTCACGCACTCTAGAAAAAATAAATATATAAATAAAAAAAATTCTCATATCTAAATTATAAATAATAGAAGGTTGTTTTGATTTAATTTACTAATTCAATGTTCATCTGAAGTGTAGTAACTACTAATTATTAAATTTACTAAAAATATCTCACAACTCTAACATCAGTAAAATACTGATAAACATAACCTAATATTTTAATAAAAGATTGAGAAAAGCCCATTTATTAACGTAAGGAAAAACATTTTCAATAATAAGGAAGTAGATGGCAGATTCGTAATCCCTGGCTTTCGGATATAAGGAAATATATTTATTAAATGTAATCCCCTTTACCCCTCTTATCCTTACAACCGAACTACTCATCTTTATGGGTCTTCCCCCTTATTTCTTGAGAGGCTTGGCCCATTTATATTCTTAGAAGACAAGTGATGTTTAAACATTATATGAAGTATTGCTATTGATATATTTGTCAAAGCTTCCTCGCCTCACATTCTTAAGCAAGATTAATATAACACTTTAAGCGCATTTTAAGATAATCTCATTAAATTTACTGTTTAACAGGTTATTCTTATATTTATTTGCACTGTTTGTTTATAATACGGTAAATAGTTGAAATTGAAATTTCTCAATGAAACTAAGAAAGTACTTCGAAACTATAGGTGGATAATACTTTTAAAACTTTTTAGGATCAGTGGAGGAGAGGACTTAGTAATACTAACTCCGCATAGTAAAATAATATTTCATTTCACTTCAAATCCTCCCTTCTTGAAATTTATCTTATTCTTTTTCCATTCCTAATGACAATTTTCATTATTGGACATCAGAAAGAACTTTTCTAACCCTTTGCATTGTCAGTTCAAGGGCTTACGGATTCGTATTTTAGGACGCAATGTTCAAAATACAAAGTAGGAAATGTTTTTGGCACAAAAAAACAATTTTTATCAATACCTGCCACTAAACAAGTTCTTCTTCAATAGAAATTGACAAAGTTCACGAAAAGTAGTTGAGTTACCTTATCTGAGATTAAATTTGACCGCAAGTCCTGAAATATATATATATATATATATATATATATATATATATATATATATATATATATATATATATATATATATTTCAGGACTTTTCTATTGAATTCTATTGAGTGTGTCAATTTCTATTGAATTGAGACCCATCCCCCCACCAAAGCTGGTAAGCGTGCCAACCGGGGGATGGCTCAAAACAAGTCGAGCGATGGGATCACGGGTGGCAGTTGGAGGGTCAAAATAACACTCGGCAGCTGAGCAAAACTGATTTTATTATCAAGGCAAACAAATAATTAATTTGTTTGCCTTGATAATAAAATCAGTATCAAGGCAAAAAAAAGGTGTGTCGAGCCCTTCTTGATTCTGGTTCGGCATGCAGTATCATCAGCCTTTCTCTTTTTGAGTCCCTTGACGCCTTAGGACTTGTCAGGCACACCGAGCCCTCTTCTATTACTTGCTGGACGGCATCCCAAACTCCTCTACCTATAATTCTAAAGGCGTTTTTCCATTTTAAAATTGAAGGATTTTCCTGGAGGTGGGGTTTTCTTGTTGCCAAGGACCTGGCGGTTTCTTGTATCCTAGGGGCAGACTTTATTTCTAAGAGTGGTATGGTGCTTGACCTCCAGAAGCGCCAGATATTTTTCAAGTTTAATCGGCGAGTTTTGGTGCCTCTAGTAGGTGATTCTGACTGCCCTCCTGCAGTCAGAGAGGTGGGTTGTGAGCCCGAACAACCCAAGGTGGATCCGGTTGGTCATCTCCCCCCTGAGCAGGCGGAGGCCATTAGGAGGCTGTGTTTGCGGTTTCCTGATGTGCTTACGCCGGAGCTTGGGGTCACTTCTCTTCTGGAGTATGAGATCCACCTCACCGATTCTCAGCCAGTTAGAAGTCATCCGTACAAACTTGCTCCCCCAAAGATGGAGGTTATGAGGGCTATGATTGAGGATCTTCTGAGCAAGGGTGTGATTGAACCGTCTCGTTCTGCTTATGCCAGTCCAGCTTTTCTTGTGCCCAAGCCTAATGGTAAGTCTAGGCTTGTGATGGATTATCGGAGGCTCAACGCTAAGGTCGCTATTGACTCGGTACCTCTGCCTGATTTGCATTCTGCGTTTGATTGGTTCGGTAAGGCTAAGTTTTTCAGTGTTTTCGATTTGAACCAGGCCTACCATCAGATTCCATTGAAGAAGGAATCACGGCCCATGACTAGCTTCTGTGTTCCCTGGAATCTCTATCAGTTCACTAGGGTTCCTATGGGTCTTGCTGTGGGTGCCCAGACTCTTACTCGTCTGCTTGATTCCATCTTCCATGATGTGAAGTTCAAGTTTGTTTTCAATTACCTGGACGATCTTCTTGTCTACAGTGAGACTTTCGGGGAACACCTGCAACATCTGGAGGAAGTTCTTAGTCGCCTCAAATCAGCTGGCCTTACCGTTAATCCAGAGAAAGTCACTTTTGCTCGTCCTGAGATTTCTTTTCTGGGTCATCTGATATCTTCTCGAGGCGTCTGCATAGATCCTGCGAGGACCCAGGGCATTCGGGATTTTCCTCCTCCCAGAGATGCCAAGGGGATTGCCCGTTTTGTGGGGATGGTGAATTTTTACCGTCGCTTCATCCCTAACGTGGCCGAGCTTGCTGCCCCGTTGAACGAGCTGCGAAAGAAAGGTGTCCCTTTTGTGTGGGGCCAAGCTCAGCAGACTGCCTTTGATGCTCTCAAGGAGGCTATCATGCAACCTCCTGTCCTGCGTATGCCTGATTTCAGCAGAGAATTTATTCTTCAGACTGATGCCTCCTCCTCCGCCATTGCTGCTGTTCTTTCTCAGGAGTTTGATGGGGTCAGGCAGCCCATCGCTTTTGCTTCGAGGACGTTGTCTCACCAGGAAAGGAAAGCTTCTTCCATCTATGAGTTAGAGTGTCTGGCTGTTGTCTTTGGTACGGACAAGTTTCGGCGTTTCTTGGAAATTCTCCACTGCTAGCCTGGCCTGAGGACCATGTTGGAGCCTGGAGTTGCCCGCTACCCGCCCTACATCTTTGGGGGTAGAAGTCTTCAGTCCTCAGGTCAGTTCTTTCCATCTTTTCCCGGCGGCTGAGCTGGGGGTGATTTATAAGAAAAAAAAAAAAAAAAAAAATATAAAAAAAAACAAGTGCATAGAAAGAAGAAAAAAAAAGTTTATGGATATATTTATGTGGCCTAGGCCTAAGACTGAACAGTGATTAATGCAACACAGCCATTGGGGACATATTTATTTATTAAAGAAAGAAAAACTTTAAATTACACAAAGAACGTTCGCTGTTAATATTTATTGTTATTTATTTTTAATTAGTTTATTTTCTTGTTACATTTGTTTAGATTTTTATATTTGTTAGGTCCCCATTGTTAAATCCTGTTATTATTGATTTATATGCTTAGGCCTAGTTATTGTTATTTATTTTTTTTGTTAAGTGTATTAGGGGGGGGTTTTGAAGTGAATTTTTACTCGAACGGTACCGTGTTATATTTTCTTTTAAATTATTTAATTTTTAAACTTTCACCAAAAGGGGATTATTGTTCTTTTGCTTAACTTTTAATTCGGAGCTGCCCAGGGATTCCGGCTTACTCCCTGGCCCAGTGGAATCAAGGGATGTGTGGGCTAAATTGCCGGGTTAAAGTGTTGTGATCCAAAAGTTTTCTAAATTTTCACTTTTATGTGGGGCTTAATAATTTGTCTTACGTTTTGGGTGTCTCAGGCCCAACCGCAGATAGGCCATAGGCCACACAGTTGATTAATTGTTAAATTTTGGTATTTGTAGAGTTTGTGGTATTTATAGCGTTTGTTATTATTATGTAGTATCTTGGTAATTTTAGTGTTTGTTATTATTTATTTAAGTGAGAATTTTTATTGTGGCCTTCTGCCGTTTTGGTTTAATTATTTGTTTGCCTTGATAATAAAATCAGTTTTGCTCAGCTGCCGAGTGTTATTTTGACCCTCCAACTGCCACCCGTGATCCCATCGCTCGACTTGTTTTGAGCCATCCCCCGGTTGGCACGCTTACCAGCTTTGGTGGGGGGATGGGTCTCAATTATTTGTTTGCCTTGTGTGTCCTTCAATAGAAATTGACAAAGTTCACGAAAAGTAGTTGAGTTACCTTATCTGAGATTAAATTTGACCGCAAGTCCTGAAATATATATATATATATTTCAGGACTTGCGGTCAAATTTAATCTCAGATAAGTAACTCAACTACTTTTCGTGAACTTTGTCAATTTCTATTGAAGAAGAACTTGTTTAGTGGCAGGTATTGATAAAAATTGTTTTTTTGTGCCAAAAACATTTCCTACTTTGTATTTTGAACATTGCGTCCTAAAATACGAATCCGTAAGCCCTTGAACTGACAATGCAAAGGGTTAGAAAAGTTCTTTCTGATGTCCAATAATGAAAATTGTCATTAGGAATGGAAAAAGAATAAGATAAATTTCAAGAAGGGAGGATTTGAAGTGAAATGAAATATTATTTTACTATGCGGAGTTAGTATTAATAAGTCCTCTCCTCCACTGATCCTAAAAAGTTTTAAAAGTATTATCCACCTATAGTTTCGAAGTACTTTCTTAGTTTCATTGAGAAATTTCAATTTCAACTATTTACCGTATTATAAACAAACAGTGCAAGTAGAAGGGGCCCCCCTTGAGCCCAGCTCCGT